>CM053784.1:456046375-456201375 GCA_028749045.1 Cupressus sempervirens
GTATCCCCATGTAAAGAGGAGGAATTTTCCACCTTAAGGGATTCCATAGGCCTATTGTCTTGACCATTTTGGTGAATTTTTTTTTTCTCAAGACTACCTTAGGGTTCTCATCGTCAGTATCATAGTTAGGTTCTTCATCAAACTTAGGGCCCATCGTGTAGATGCTTTCACTTATAGGCTCAATCATGTTAATAATATTAGCCATGTTAGTATATGCATAGCTAACCTTAGTTTCATTGCCCTTTTTTTTGTCCTTGGATGTTTCTCCTTTCTCATATTTGGGTAATGGTTTCTTAAAAGCTCTGTGATCAGAGTTTTTGATAGAGCCATCTATGAAAAAATTTCCTTGGTTGATGAAATATTGGATGGTATCCTTAAGCTTGAAAAAATTATCTATATTATGACCCTTTTCCTAAGATAATTACAATATTAGGTATCTCTCCACTTATCCAATTTTATGGGTGGGTCATAGGGATAGGAATTACCGAGCATCATAATGAGTTTGTTGGCAAGAAGAGCTTTCAAGACCACTTCATATGAGTTAACCATCAGTGTATAAGTGTGTCATGGTTTGGAGGACCTCTTAGGTTTGTAAAAATATTATGGTTTGGATGTCTCTTGTTTATTTATAACATATATGGCATTGGATAAGTTAAAGGTTGATTCCTTAGTCTTAGGAGCATCTACAACTCCATCATTGACTACATATTTGTTTTTGTTCTAAGGTTCACCTTTGTTTTTCCCACTTCATTTCCATTTTTGTATTTATTAAGAATAATATCACCCTTTTTGATAGTAACAACCTCAATGTGACAATAACTTTCAACCATGTTGTTGAATGAGGTGAATAGTTGTTTCCTAATATCGTAGTATAACTTGGGCACAAGTGTGTTTACAAAGATGTCAATTTTCTCAATTTTAGGAATTTCCCAAGGATACCTAGAGTGTAATTATCTCCAACATTGTAGATATGTAGCAAATGGTTCCCCTTTTCTTTTTTATATTGCACAAATCCAACATAGTAATGCTATGTTGAATGTTGTAAGAGTATTGTTGGATAAATTATTATGAAAGTCAATCAAACATCTTAAGGGGGGGGGGGGGGGGTGTGACAATTTAGTAAACCACTCCATAGCTTAACCCCTTAATATTATAGGAAAAAAACCTCATCATATATGTATCTTCATGCATAATGTTCATGCTAAGAGCATAGAAGAGATGTACATGGTCACATGGATCACCATTTCCATCATATTTATCATACTTAAGATCCTCAATATCCCTAGGAAATTGTACCATGTAGAGACTTCTATCAAATGGGAGAGTTTATATAGATTCCAAAAAAGATGTTTTAGGTTTCTCTTTTTCCATTTGTAACTATGCAAGTTGAATTCTTAACTCTTGCATCTCTTTTCTTAGGATATCAGTCTCAGTTGGTTTTCTTTCTTGTATAATCCTTTGAACATCATAGTCATGGGGGAGTTTCCATTCCCTAGAGGTCATGTATTGAAAGTATTGGTCCCTAGTCTTCTCTAAGGCCTTTAGCATGATATTTTAAAGGAGTTCATCTCATTGAATATCATAAAGCCTTCACTATTAACTTCATTATTTACCTCACTCTCATGGTGTGATTGTGAGGATCTAGGTGGTGAGGGACATGTCCTAGTGTGTATTCTTGGAGACCTTGGTGACATGTTATTTGCATTGTTTCCATAAAATGGGCTATTCATGAAGGGGTTTTTATAGCTACCATGAGCATGTCTATCCTCTAAGGCATGTGCATGAGTGCTAGTCTCAATGTATTGATAAGAAATCTCTCTAGTAGATATACACCTAGATGTTGGAAATAATTCTTCAACTTTTTATTGTCATTGATGTTGACAAAAATGTTAGTATTAACCAAGAAATGTAGAGTTTGTGGCATTGACCTTGTATATCTCAATATTAACTGAGAAGTTGAGTAAAGAAGCCTTTTCTAGTATTAATTGAGAAATCAGTTAATGAAGGGATTCATGATTGCAATATTGGCCAAATCATTGGGCATCAAAGGAATTGTAGTAT
Source organism: Cupressus sempervirens (assembly GCA_028749045.1). Taxonomy (NCBI): domain Eukaryota; kingdom Viridiplantae; phylum Streptophyta; class Pinopsida; order Cupressales; family Cupressaceae; genus Cupressus; species Cupressus sempervirens. The sequence continues at coordinate 456,048,437 of CM053784.1, forward strand.
TGATCAAGTAGTTAGACATCAAAGGACTCACAATATTGATTGGGCATTCAATCCTAGTATTGACCAAGTGACATCAGAATGCAAATTGTCTAATATTTTATTAATTGAGGCTTCGTATTTAGATGTTTAATGATTAATTGGAAGGGTATTCAAGCCAACTTGTCTAATTTTATGATATATAAGAAAGGTCAAGTTTTGAAGATAAGAGAAGAAGTGGAATATAGAATTAGATGACAATGTAAGTAAAGGAAAAAGAAAAGAAGGAAAGTGTGGAAGATAAGCTACAAAGAACATCTAACCAAGAATGATCCAAATCTCAAGTAAGAGAGAAGATCTAAATTTTTAGAGGAATTTGCTTCATCAATCAAGCCAAAATTGTTGTTGCTTTCTAATCATTGTAGCAATAAAGAAATCTCTTAATAGAGTTGACCTAACAGTCATTTTGTAAATCCTCTAACAAGGTAACATTTCATGATTGAAGTGTTTAAAGACCTCTAACTAGAACACTCCTAATAGTGTGATCCAAATCCTTTAACAAGATCATACTTGATAGTATATTTTCTAACCTTTAATAGGGTTATCTCTTAATGGGGCTCACGTCAGAAAAGTAAAAATTATTGTGGCTAGTTGCAAGGTGGCTTATTCCAAATTGGGTTTCCATGTTAAATCTTGGTTTCATTTATTTTCATCTTATTTTATTTTTCTTATTATTTCTACAATTAAGTTACTAAGGGATAAAATAGATTGATATATCCTAAAATTTCTTTGTTAACTGAGTATCAGTAATATCCTAATGTTAACCCAGATGGAAAGTATTGCATGAGTAGTGGAAGTTTGTATTGACATTTAAGGGACAAGGAATTATTTTTTGTGGTAATTGATTCACCCCACCCCTCTCATTTACACTCTTACATTTCCAAAAATAAGTAGTAGAGTAGATGGTGCTTGCAAGAAAATTTTTTAAGGACCTAAGCTAAAGATCACTTATGTCTTATAGAGGGAGATCCCTAAGGTTAATAGAGACACGTTTTTATCATCACAAGAGTTGATGAAGTTGCATCTATCAAGCATTAGTGATGTTCATCTATTCTACTTTGAGAAAAAATATGTGCTACCATCCAAACCTATAACTATAGAAAAAATGAAGGAAGCAAAGGATCACAATATAATGATGATTGATATACCTTCCTCTTTGAACTATTCTCAATTTGATGAGGTTAAAGATTCTCATACTACATTTGATATGTGAGCAAAGCTACAAAAAGTCTATGGAGGTGATAAAAATGTACAAAGAGCCAAGGCATAAAGTTTAAGAGGTAAGTTTGATCAATTGAAAAGGAAAGAAGGTGAGAAAATTTCCCAATACAGTGAAAGAATCAAAGAAAGTTTAAGTGAAATTAGAGCTACAAGAGGTAAAATTAATGATGAAATAGTAATCAACAAGTGTGCAAAGGCACCTAGATAGGCTCATGTAAGACCTAGGGATCCTATTTTATTTTGGGTTGTAGTGGTGATATCCACACCACTAGGTTAATTATAGGACTAACCTAATCCTAGGTCAAGGTAAGTTAAGATTAGAAAGCCTCTTGAGGCCCTAGTTACTCCTGGTTGCATGGTTAGGTTAAACAGGGCATCTTTGTGTTTTGAAGGGTAGAATGGTCAAATAAGTGTATGAGTGCCCTTTTTAAATGTCTTGTATTAATTTAACAATTTTTTAAAGGTTTGATAACCTATGGAGGAATTTTGAGAATCAAACACTAAAAGATGTAAAAGTTGCTCAAAAATTTGCATTTGATAAAATTTTTAGTTAGGGATTGGTAACTATCTAAAATAGTTAGGATATGATTTGGGATTTGTATTTAAGGCCATCCCCAACCTTTTGAAAGGGTTGGAAGGTTGAGTCATTTTCGTGTATATGGATTGTCAACAAGTTAATAGTTATAATTTTATGTTTTTTGAGGATCTTGTCACATTAGTGGATTGAATTTGGAACTATAGTGTTGGAAAGTATTAGAGGAATTCTGTTTGAGATTTTGTAAAAATTTATTTTTCTTTTTTGTATGGTTTAATTTGATTAAATAAATTATTTTGTTTTTTGACTACCTATTGTTTTGAACTAGGCCATTGGGCAAAATGGAGTCATAACTCTTATTCTCACTGTAGGACCTGTATGATCTCTTTCAATTAGGAAGATGACTCATTATACATATTTTATAATGAAGTAGGGGCCCTAAGAAGCTAGAGAAGTATTTTTTTGGTGATTCTCTAGGTGAGCTACTAATGCATGCCTAGAGATCACAATATGCAACAGAGGTGATAGGGGTGGTTGAGTGATTGAAATGATTCAATCAAAGTGTGGGTTGTGAAAGGAGAAGGCATGTATAATACCCAACTATAGGTTGGGTTATTGGTAAATGGTTATAAGGAGTATACAAGTTGTTTCTTTCCATGCTGGTTCAATTACTTTTGAAACCTCAATTTTTAGACACTAATATAGGTTATACTATATGGTTTCCTTGAGATTTTAAGACCTCTTGACTTGTTAGGATTAGTGATTAGGTTATCCCCTTGTTAATGAATTTGTCAAGTTATACCTATTTTTCATCAAATGGATGGCTAATTTCTTGTAGCCTTTCTGCAAGAAATTTTGAGCAATTTTGTGTATTTCTTGGAAGTCATTTAGGGTTTCAATTCTGATGGTGGTAGAAAGTCATTGAGAGTTTCATAGTATCCTTTAAGATTATCATATCTTCATTTGGAGTGTTAGTTATGAGGTTAGATTTATTTTAGAGTTAACGAGGAGGAAGCAATAAGGCCAAAGCAATCCTAGGAAGTTTAAATGGAATGTTTGTTCTACTTAGTTTTGATTAAGTAAAAATAAGTTTTCAAGGACTTGAAACCTTTTACAGAGGAGTAGAAAAATAAAAACTTAGAAACCTAGAAGAATTATGCATCAAAACCAAGAATAGTAGAAGCTAAAACAAGTAGCTAAAAACAACAAGCTGGAAAAGACAACATAAAACCAGCGATAGGGTCTTGTTCGATACCTAGTCTACAAGGATATTCATGTTTTCTATAGAGGCCTTCAAATCATCTAGTTCTTTGGCTTTGACACCCTCTATCTTCTTCAAGTTGGCCCTAGTGTGCTTGTTAGGTCCTTAGTCCTCTTTGACTTCCTTGGATCCTTGACCTTTCCCTTGTTCAAATTTGTTTAGGAGAGTGTTAATGTTGTTAGCTACTATCTTCAAAATAGAGCAATTTTTATTTGCTAGTTTCTTAACTGTCTTTTCCATATTAACCACTATGTTATCCAGACCATCACATTTTTTTGGAAATATTTTATTAGCTGATCTAGAGCTTTATTTTCTTCTTTGAGGGGTGGAACACATTTTATTAAATTCTTAACCTCTTTAGTGTTACCAATCAGCTTAGAAAGTTTATCAATATGTTGTCCCAAAGTTCTCTCCCTTCTAGTAGTTTTGCTGAGCTGGTCAAATTCTCTATCAATGTCTTGCATCTACTACTAAAAAATACTAATATTATTCTTTATCAGCTTTAGACTGCCAAAAATATCTTTCAAAAACCCTCAGTCATGATTTCCCTTGTTATGAGTAAGGTCATCCTCATCTCCACCAATATTGTCTCCTTTATAGCAAGTCTCCTCATGCCCTTTAGCGTCCATCTTCCCTTGGAAAAGTGCATTTTTTCCTTTTTTCTCCATCTTCTTTATCAAAGGTTCATAATTAGAAGGTATAGATGGGTCCCTATCCATATTCCCCCCCCTTGTTTTTAGATACCTTACTAGTAATACCACTTTTCCTATTCCCCTCTTCCAACTCCTCTTCAGAATCTGTATCCAAATCAGAATCAGTCTCCTTAATCTTCCTTTTCTCCCTAGATGAGCTACTACTCTCCATATATTTCCTCTTCTTAACCTCAATCTCCATAATATTTTCCTTTGTTTCTTCATTGAAGCGCTCATTCTATTCACTCCCCTCCATCTCACATTCCATAGTTTTGTTATTGAAACGTGGTCTATCCACTTTTTTTGTTTTAAGGAGGTTCATAACTAGCACCATTAAACCCTTGTGACAAGCATGGCCACCCCCAAGATCATTCTAAATAGCTAAAATTTTAGTACCATTGATTTTTGAAGGTAAAAGGGAAGATTAAGCCTAATCCTATGCCTAAAATGGTTTACTAGCATAAAGTAATATCCAAATATCTTAGTAAAGTGACAATCCAAAGTTGAATATTCAATAAAAATGAACATAAAAAACCTCTAGGGGTGAGATATAGAACCAAGGATAAAATAAGAATTACCAATTTTGACCAATCTATTTTGTTCCTTTTCCATTTCCACAAATTCCTTTGTAGCTTGATCTGAAAGCTTCCTATCTTTGTAAAAGTTGATTCACTCTGTATCAAGGCTAATAGCTTCTGTTATGATGTTCTTAGTAACCTCCATTTTTTGATTACCCACTAGAATACTCCCATCCTTCCAAGTTTTAATGAATTGATGAGTAATAGAAGGGTTACTACCTTTAAGCCTCTCCATAAAACCCATAAACTTCTCCTACTCCAAAAATATCCCAAATATCCTTCTTCTATTTCTAGTCCTTACAACTAGCTAGTTTGACCCTCTTTTTCCTTCCTCCCATTTTCTTCAATGTGTTGTAGATTTTCATAATCTTAGGGTACACATTTAGAAAGAAAAGCCCAATGTCGATATTAAAGAAGAGGGAATTGATAAATAAACATGCCCCCAATTAGTGTGACAATGAATAAAAAGTATCTGCCAATCTAATCATAATCTATGCCACCCCAAATCTTCCCAAGTAATAATTAATACTTATAGTCTTTTTCATCATTAATAAACCTTTTTTTCCCACTTCTCACTTTATCATACTCAATCAAGGATACTCCCTTGAAAGGGATATTATTAATTTGGTTCCAAATCAGCTTCTCATCACTTTTGTAAGCCACATTCATAGCCCAATCAACAACATGATTAGTTTCCCTATAGTTATGAGTGATGATACAATTTTGAAATTAATTAATTAAAAAAATGGCCTTACAAATAATATTATTAATTATCCAAGAAGGATTGTTAACTTTATTGAGGCAATTAATAATATTGAGGTAGTCTCCCTCTAGCCAAATCTTGTCCAAATTCATATTCTTGGCATAACTAAGACCATAGAGAGTAGCACTAGCTTCCACCACATGATTTTTTTGTTTTCTAATAGGTATGGACATCACACCCAAACTATCCCCATTCATGCTTCTAATGATGACACCAGAACAAGCCATCCCTAGATTACCCTTTGAGGCCCCATCAAAATTAATTTTACATTGTCACTGAGAAGGGAAATTCCACCTAGTCATATTCCTAAGGTTATTCCCAATTTATGAAACTCTTAACCCTTCCAAATTCCATTTTTGAATCACTTTTTCTTCCTAATCTAGCTAAGGTCGATGCCCTTTCCTAACAATCCTAATATTCTCAATCACCAGATGCTTGATCTTATAGAACAACTAACCCCTAAACACCCTATCATTTCTTTCGTTCCATACTCCCCAACAAAGAAAAGGGAGGATGAAATCCCAAACCTTCATAATTAACATGTTACAAGTAGGACGCTTCCATCCTTTAAAGAACTCTTGAATATTAAGGGAGGAGACCCAAACGAAATCTATCAAACCATATATACTTTCTCATAACCTTCTAGTATAAGAGTAGTGAATAGCCAGATGATTATTTGACTCTTCTACTTCCTTGCAAAGATAGAACCTATTAATAAAATTCATACCTCTCTTCATAAAATTATCAGTGGTTAGAATTTTATCTTGCAAAAGAGTCTAGTAAAAAATATTAACTGTAGGGGTCATTCCTTTATACCAAGCTTTAGCCTAGTAAGGTGCCTGATATTCCTCAAAAGCCTTGGTATACAAAGATGAAATGGAAAAAAATCCATTGACATTATACTTCCATATTAAGTATCCTACTCTTGAATTTAAAATACAACATTTAAGATTTTTTTGAGATCATTAAGATTGAAATCCACTTTATTAAGGTTAATACATTTTTCCTCTTCCCAATAATCAGCAACAAAGATTCCAAACAGGTCCTTGCATGGATCCATAAATCCATTCCAACTCTAATCAAAATAGAGGGTATGATCAAGAATCCAAATATCATCCCAACAATGAATATTCCTACCATTTCTAGCCTTCCATTTAACTCCTTTCTTCATAATCTTTTTTTTTTTTAACATGTTTCCAGCTTTCAGAACCGCCTTGGGAAACCTCATTACTGAGGAAGAGGTTGAACCCAAGATTCACTCTATTATGTTTATCATTCCAAATGTCTCCCCATTCTCCCTCCTCTTGATTCCATCACTAAATAAGCTTAGCAAGAAGAGAATCATTCATTTTTATAACCCTTCTAAGACCAGGACCTACTTTTTTGATAAGCATAAAAACTTTATCTCAAGCAATTAAAGCCATTCTTTTCTTCTTTTCCATACCTGTCCATAAGAATTATTTTTGAATCTTCTCAATTGTTAAAGCAAACTTCCTAGAAATCTTAAACACACTCAAAGCATACAAAGGAAAACTTTGTAATATGGATTTAAGAACAATTACCTTTCTAGCCTAGCTAAGGAGGGATCCTTTCCAACTAGCTAATTTTGAATGGATTTTGTCGATCAAAGAACTCCAAATATTCTCAGGAGGGTTGAGACAGAGAGGTAACCCAAGATATGAGCTTGGAAGGGTACCAATCTCACAACCAATGATTATTTTAATTTTATTTTCTCTATTTTCATTGACATTGATAAAATAAATCAAACTCTTGTTCAAATTTATGATCTAACCAGTAGCCTGCCCATAATCCTCAAGAACTTTCTTAATGTTTCTCGCATTACTCATAGAAGCTTCTCCCATAATAATAGAGTCATCCACAAATTGTTGATGAGAGAAATTAAGATTCCTAGAGGAAGGTATAAGCCCAAAAAATTCCTCCAAAGCAACCATTTTTTTGGTATATCTACCTAAACATTCAACCGTGAGAATGAAAAGATTGGAGAAAGTGGATCTCCTTGCCTTAACCCATAGGAGGCTTGAAAGAAAGGAGTTGGAGAAGCATTAACTAGCATAGAGAAGGTGTCAGAGGAAACTAGTAGAAGGACCATCTCCAAAATTCTTTTATTAAATCCAAAAGCTTCTAGTCCATATTTTAAAAACTTCTAGTCCACCCTATCATAAGATTTTGATAAATCTAGCTTAAGGAGGAATCCCTCTTTCTTAGATTTGGTAAGGGAATGGATATTTTCATGCATTGTGTTCTACTTATTTGGTGTGCACTAGTTGAATTGACTAGGACCTCTAAGTTAGGATCCTAAGGAGAGTAGGGTAACTAGCAACCCTATTAGGTCAAGAGAAAGGCCTAAGTAGACCCTAAGAGAAATTAGGGTAGGAGAAAGGCTAGTTTTCACATTAGAGAGGTATCCAAGTAGGTTAAAGACTTGGGAACTTGGTGTATGTCTACAACTACTAGAAAGTTAGTTTTGAGTCAAGTATAGTGAATAATATAGAACTAGCTAAGGTAGTTGATGAGAAAAAGGAGAAGAATAAGCTACTTGAAGAAGCCTTACAAGAGGTGAAGCTAAAGTTGGATATAGTTGCTGATGTAGCCAAGAAAAAAGAAGAAGAAAGAAATGAGAAGTGTAAGGGAATAGCAAAAGAAGATATTGTCCCTGAGCCAGACTTTATCTTGAATAAAGAGCCTTTCATGAAGGCTATAAATCCCTAGGAGGGAAGGCTTTGGAAGGTGTGCCACTATTTAGTGGGAAGATGGATATAGATGTAGTGATGCATTAGTTTGATGGCATGGATAACCATTTTGAATGTAAAGGAGTGTTAGAGGCACAAATTATCAAAGCAGCCAAGTCAAGACTTAGAGGCTCAACATTGAGATGTTGGAAATATATCCAAGATAAAAGAGTCAAGATGGAAAAGAAGAATATAGCCAACTAAAATGTCATGATCACCAAACTAAAAGAGAATTTCCTACTAGAGGATTTTGAAATTCAAATTCACAAGAGGAGACAAGGATTGAAACAAAGAGATTTGGATTTGGCCTCTTATACAAAAGAGTTTCATACATTATATATTAGATGCAAGGAGCAAGAGGAATAGCCAATAAAAATGGCTAGGTATTTGAGTGGTTTAAAGTGGAATATCCAAGAGGAACTAAGTTTTTTGACACCTACTATTGTTAAAAGGTGCCATTGACTAGCCCTAAAGGTGGAAGAGAAGACTAGAAAGAAAGGCGAATCTAATTTCAGAATAGAGCAAAGGGTAGAAATTAGAGGAGATAAAGAGGAGGTTATCAAGGCAAAGGTAATGAGTAGAGGAACTAAGGTGATACCAAGCTCACTGAGAAAGCCACTAAAAAAATTCCTAGAGGAGGTTATAGCATAGGAAGAGGTAGCCAAGGAGGTTCTAATAGAGGAAGAGGATTAGGAAGAAAAAACTCATACTTTTTCTAGTATGAAGTGTTATAACTATGATTGACTTGCTCATCCAACATATAGATTGTTAGAAACAATAGTCCACCAAGATAATTGAGAGGGGGGGGGGGGGGGGGGGGGGGGTGCGGGGGGGGTGAATCAGTTATCCAACAATTAAAACATTTATCTTCTTTAAAAAAACTTAAACATGCCACCAAACTAAAAAACAACCATAATAAAATGCACATAGACAATTACACCAGATATGTTGACTAGGGAAACCATTGATCAAAGGGAAAAGGCCAGTGGGAATGATGCCCACAAGATGATGTACTAATATAAATATTCCATGTTAGAGAATGGACCCTACCAGGAGTCTATTACAACATATAGTACAATGAGTCCCTATTAGGAGACTTTGAATCCCTATTAGGAGTTGTAGTACAATGTATGCAAGAAGAGTTCACTGCTAAAATAAGTAATTTACTAATATGTCCTCCTTTCCTTTGATCTATCAACTGAATCAATCATTTTAAGACCTTGTAGACTATGTCATGGATCTTGGATCCAAATATTAAACCTCAAATCACTTAATAAAACCTTGAAAATGAAGTTTCCTTCACTTCTGCACTGCTCTACTCAACTTCATATTCCATACTCTCTACTACTTATCATTATTTATAAAAACATATAATTCCATACTATGATAAAGGAAAATGTCCTTCCTTTATACGAAGTCCTCAAAACAATTCCTTGAGTTGGTTGTTAGACCTTCTTAATTAATTATTCTAGGAACACATTAAGAACATGTTACACTTAGTGATAACATTAATCTTCCACCTTGCAAATTGAATAAATTTTTTTATAGATAATATTATGAAAAGAGAACTTAGCCACATCATCATTAATATTTCTTCTTCATGTCCTCAACCTTGATCCTTAGAATATCAACTCTACTAAGAGATATAACAAGTTTACCAAAACATGTCTCTATAAACTCTATCTCAGAATAGGCATTACCAAAACTTACATAACTTCTTATATACTTATCCTTTCTTCTTCTGACACTAATTGTAGATACCAAATACTTATAACTATCTCCCATAACCTTGGGTAGTTAGAATACTCAACTAGCCATCCATACCAACTTGATCTTTCTATCATTTTCTATCAGATACCACAGAGAACTGCTATGTTGACATCAATGAAAAACTTAGTCATGAATGTAACATATCATTATAGTAACATATCTACAATAATCCCCCATAGGAATATCATCAACATTCATGCTTCCAACCAATCTTCTAATAATCTCCCCCTTTGGCATTGATGGCAACATAGATAAAAGCATCTAGTTCCAAGAATGCCAACAAAAGATTATTCATCTTTTCAAATCCTCTTCATCAATCATTCTCCCCTAAATGTTCTTTCTACAAAACTATCATTCAATGTTGTGCTTATGCCAAACACGCTGTACTCATGCCAAACATCTTCCTTAATATAATATTTTTCATGTAATATTCTCCCCCATTGACATCAATGTCAAAGGTTTCAACAACCAACCTAACTACATCAAACTCTACAACAATTGATTCTTACTAGCTCAAGTGTCAAGAGACACTGTTCAAAACAACATCCATCAAGAGCCCTACATGACTCTATCCATTATAGATACTCACCCATATAGGAAGCATCAACATTCAGTCTAGGCAATAACGGTGCTCTATTACACTGGACTGATGTACTCTTACATCATCTATTCTGATGTAAAAAGGGGCATAACCCCTAGCATACCTCACAAGTACTCAAAAGTCTCTTTGGGAAGAGGATTAGTGAATATATCTACAATCTTCTCTTTAGTGCTCACATATTCCAATCTAACTTCGTTATATACAATTTTTCCTCTCAACATATGATATTTAATAGAAGTGTGCTTGGTCTTAGAATGCAACACTAGATTCTTAGACATATTTATCATGCTTGTGTTGTCACAATGTATGACAATAGGCTCATTGATTTCTATCCTTATATCCTTCAATATCTACTTCATCCAAATGACTTGATTGCAATTATTTACTATTGCAACATACTCTTCTTCTATTGTACTTTGTGATGAACAATATTGCTTCTTTCTTAACCAAGAAACCAATCTTCCTCCAAGAAAGAAAGCTCCACCACTTGTGCTCTTTCTGTCATCCATACTACTTGCCCAATTTGCATCAGTGAAAGCACTTAGAGTGAAATCATTAGATCTATCATACCACAATCCAAACTCAGATGTTGCCTTTAGATATCTAAATATCCTTTTCACTTCTACATAATGTGCTTCTCTAGGATTAGCCTAGAATATTGCAACAATTCCAACAACATTTTCTATATCCAGCCTTGTGTGAGTTAGCTATTACAATTCTCCAATCATAGATCTGTACTTCTTCTACTCAATAGTAGGTGTCTCATCCTTTGTAGATAACTTATGTCCAATTACCAATAGGTTTACATGCTTCCAATCCAAACCTTTTCAGTAAATCCTTCAAGTACTTAGTCTAAGAAATAAAGATTCCTTCTTTATTATGTACAATATGTAATCCTAGGAAATATTTCATCTCTCCTATCATACTCATTTCAAATTCTTTCTTCGTCTCTTTAGCAAACTTTTTTCTTTCCTCATCATTACCTCCAAATATGATGTCATCAACAAATATTACCAAAATCATCAAACCATCATCAATTTATTTCCAATATGGATTACTATCTACCATACCTTTACTATATCCAAGTTTTGTCAAACGTATGTCCAACCTTGCATACCAAGTTTTGGATGCTTGCTTCAATCCATATAATTCTTTCCTTAGTTTGCATGATATGTCCTTTTCATCTATCAAAGGACATCCTTTAGGCTACTTAAATTGTACTTCTTCTTCAAGTTCTCCATTTAGAAATACTGACTTGACATCCATCTGATATACTTTGAATTTTTTCTATGCTACATAAGCTAAGAATAATCTTACTACTTCTATTCTAGCTATTGGAGCTTAAGTCTCCTCATAATATTTTTCTTCTTTCTCTAAGTAACCTTTACATAGAAATCTTTTTTTGTTCCTTAAAACTTCTCCTTGTTCATTCATCTTGTTCCTGAATACCATTTTGTTCCTATCATGTTCTTGTCTACTGGTCTAGGGACCAATTCCCACATCTCATTTTTTACTATCTATTCTAATTCCTCTTTCATAGCTTGTTTCTAGTAATCATATTTACATGCTTCATCTTCATTCTTAGGTGCAACTTGAGATATCAAGCATAGTTCATCATTGACTCTACTTCTTATCATCACACCTTTATCTTTGCTTTCGATGATCTATTTGGATGGGCGATTCTTTATCATATTCTTTCTTGAAGTAGGAGTTTCTATCTCAACTCTTGGCTCTACTAAAGGCTCCAAGCTTTGTTCCTACCTTGTCTTCCCTTCATTTTGCACATCATTATTAGTCTCAAGAAATGCTTCATCATTCCTTGGCTTAGTAACAACATCATCATCTAAATTGTGATCAACTATTCTCTTTTTTATTATGAATTTCTCATCAATTCTCACATTTGAACTTTCCATAATAGTATTATTTCTCTAATTATAACATCTATAAGTCTTTCTTTTCAATGAATAACCAAGAAATAAACCTTCATCAATTCTAGCATCAAACTTACCAATGTCATCATCTCTTTTGATATAATACTTTCAAAAATTATGAAATACTTAATTGTAGGTGAGTGACCAAACCACATATCATAAGGGGTCTTGTTTGTGTCTTTCTTGACTTGCACTCTATTCATAGTTTATACTAATGTATTCACATCTTCTCTTCAAGATGTTTTGGATACATCATTCTTTGCTAGCATGGCTCTTGTAGCTTTTGTAACTAACTTTTTCCTTCTCTTTGCAATGCCATTCTGTTCAAGGGTTCTCAGAGCTAATAACTATCTTTTAATTCCATTTTCTTCACAAAACATGTTAAACTCATTTGAAATAAATTCTCCTCCTCTATCTGATCTTGAAAATTTAATCTTCATACTAGATTCATGCTCCACCCTATCCTTGAAAATCTTAAACTTATCAAATACCTCCAATTTCTCTTTAAGAAATGCAACCCACATCATTCTAGAAAAATCATCAACTAGAATCATAAAATACCTTTCACCATAGAATCCTTTAGTCTTTGTAGGATCATTGATATCTATGTGTACAATCTCCAACTTTTCTATAGTGGTAAACTTCTTGCTGGGAAAAGAAATTCTGTTATGCTTAGCCAAAACATATTCCTTGAAAATTATGTTAGTAGGCTTTACAATATTCAGCACATCTCTAAGTGCAAACATTCTACTAGTCTTCACAATACTATTAAATTTTATCTAACAAAATCTCATATGCCATAACCAAATTTCATCTACCTTTGTAGCCAAACATGTCATTTCAATAGGATTTAAATAAACTATATTACCTCTAGATTTGGTTCCTATTCCAATTACCTTTCCATCTTTATCTTTGATCATGCATGTCTTTTCTGTGAACTGCAACTAATAGCCTTTGTCTACTAGTTGTCCAACACTCAAAAGACTGTGATTTAAACCATCAACAAAGTATAAATCATCAATTTTGTTCTTACCATCAAGAGTTATAGATCCAATACCTTTACCTTGGCATGTTACATTGTTTCCAACTCTAACAATAACTCCATCTCAACTTTTGAAGTCAAAAAACGTGTTCATGTCAACAATCATATGGTGCGAACAACCATTGTCAATTATCCAATCAGATTTCTTCTCAACCTATGACACCAAAGCTACCTTCTCTATACTTTCTTCTTTAATTTCCACAAATCCAATTTCATCATCACTAGCACTTAATGCTTGTTCATTAGAATCATTATCTTCATCTGCATACAAACACTCTCTATCCTTTCTAGCTTTGTAATTTCTCTTATATATTTTCTCTCTTTTAGGATACTTAGATGCATAATGACCATATTCATCACAAGTCCAACATTTAAAGATTTTATTACCTCCTTTTTCTCTTCTTACCAAAAGAGCTACACCTTCTTCAATCTTTCTATCCTCCTCAGATCTGCTACTACTAGCAAAATCTCTTCTAGCTTTTGTGCTCCTTGATAAAGTAGGCTGAATATTTAATGCACTGAAAGTTGTCTTTGTTCTGGTCAATTCTTTGGACTGTCTAAGTTCATTCTCAAATGCTTCAAGTCTTCCAATCAATGTCTCCTTTGTGAAATCTTTGGTACAAGATATAAACAACTAGATCATCTAAACTGTTGACGTTAATGGTGGTGTTAGAGTCTTCATTATCTTCCATATAACCTCATCATCTTCTTTGGTTCCTCCTTGAGCTTTGATATCTAGAGTAATTTCTAATATCTTGCCTATATATGTTCTTATAGACTCATCTTCCATCATTTTAGCATCTTGAAATGCACAAATCCAACTTTGTAGTCTCAACTGCTTAGAATGTTCATATCCTTCAAAACATTTTTGAAAGCTTTCCAAATCAAATGTGAAGTAGCAAGTGATTTTACTTGATTGTACTCAATTTCAAGAAGTACAGTCAATAGTGCTTCTTTACCTATCATGTCACACATAAAAATATCTCTTTTTTCCTTGGTACAAGTTTCCAAGTCCTCTTCAACAATGATTGTCTTCTTTGATTTTGTCAAGATCCAATATTTCAAACCCATACACAATAGATGTGTCTTTATCTTTTCTTTCCAACTATCATAATTTGTTCCATCAAACTTCAAACTATCTTTCATGAACATATTCACCATAGATCTTCCAAATTTTTTAAACTTTATCTTCAAGGACCTAATGCTCTGATACCAATTGTTAGAAACAATGGTCCACCAAGATAATTGGGGGGGGGGTAAGGGGGGTGAATCAGTTATCCAATAATTAAAACATTTATCTTCTTTAAACAAACTTTTCCATTCAACCAAAGTAAACAAAAACCATAATAAAGTGCACATAGAAAATTACACCAAATATTTTGACTAGGTAAACCCTTGATAAAAGGGAAAAATTCGGTGGTTGTCATGCCCTAAATTTAATAGGGAAAAACACAACCAATTTTTTTTTTAAAGGAAAATTAAAGACAATGTGTATAGAACTATACTTGTTATGAACGTTCTATCAAATTGTGAGGTATCTAGATAACAACTCATGTTAGAAGCTACCAATTCAATCATTATGTTTGGAGATGGTAAAATTAATAGGTGAATAGGAATTTATTATATTTTGAAATCATGTACTTCCAGTTCCCACGGGGCCAATTCTTTCCTATCATTAATTGGAAATCAAGGTTATGACATAATAGTTAGGTGATATTATCATATGAAAATTTACATCTGATGGGGACACAACCTAAGCACAAAATGGACACAATAGGAAAGGGAAAATTTTATTAACTGTAAAAAATATGCTAGTACACTTAGTGTAGAGAAATAGACTCCAAAACATGCCCTATGGGCTTACAATAGCATAAATCTAGAGATAATTTCTCCTTTCAGTACCTCCTCTTAAACTCCACTCTGAACTGCCTTTTACAATGCCAGAAATGTTCTTAAATAGACCCTAGAGGGTTAAGGATTAGGAATACATTCTAGAAAGTGCTAGTAGGTATCCGCTGACCAAATAGAAGGCTCTAGAAGTCACACTAGAAGTTGGCACAAAATCAAAAGAATCCAGAAACGATAACCGAACTTTCGGGAGGCATAACTTTTGAATTGTAGCTCTGATTGACAAACTGTTTACATTTTTGAAAAGATGTCAAAGTGCTCTATAGCCCTATGGACCAGCTTCACTCATCCCCCATTTTTCAGCCCTATTCTAGGTCATTTAATGCCCCTAACATAACTTTGAAGCATCCTTAGGAGGTCTACAGAAACCAAAAAATTGCGATAACTTTCAAACTGTGGGGGCCTTTGACCTGATTCTTTTTCTAGAATGCTCTAAATTACAATTACAATCATCTAACCAATTTAAACCTTCTAGTTCACCAAAATGATGGTTCAATTACATACTCCTATTTTTTTGGCATTTACACGTATCCCAAGGTGATTAAAAACTCTAACCCAAAACACTAATAACGGAACTGTGAGAGTTGGAACTTTTATTTGACCCAAATGGGTATCTAGAAATGAAAACATATGAAATGGAAACTAAGTATAAGTACATTTTTTTGGATGATACAGGATTGCCCTTATACCTCTGGATGTTCCTGCATCAGACACCTAGGGTAGATTGAAAAGTGACCCTATCACTTTATGAATGGTAGAGGAAATCCCAAATGGGAAACCTCAGCTGTTGATATCCAAGTTGAGTCCTTGATCAACTATCCTTTCCACTTGACCAAATACTCTTCATACTACCTATGTCTGGTACTCCTACCCACACGATGATCTAGAATGTCTTCTATCTCCTCCTTCTTAGAAGCAGGAATTGGACATGGCTCTAACATTGGCTCCTCATCTACATCATCATCATGATACTCTATTAAGTCTGCAATGTTGAAAATAGGAGAAATGTGAATACCATCTGGCAACTCCACCTCGTATGCATTTCTTGAGTCATGTCTCTTCAGAATTTTGTAGGGGCCAAATTTCTTCATTTTTAGCTTGTTGTAAGTATCGGCTATAAATCTTTCTTTTTTGAAGTGTACCATGACTAGATCCCCTACTTGGAACTAATTATGTCTTCTCCTTTGATCATCCCTAGCTTTATACTCTTGATTCATCTTGGTAATGTGTTCCTGAACCTCCTCATTTAGATGCTTGATATGTTCAACAAATTCTTTAGCTTCAGAACTTGTCCTCTCCCCTTGCTCTATCTTCCTCAATTCTAGTGTAGTCCTTGGGCTACTTCCATATATAATTTGGAATGGTGATCTACCAGTACTCCTATTTATAGAGTTATTGTAAGAAAACTCTGCTTGTGGTAGAATCAAATCCCATCCCTTGGGCTTATCCCCAACTAAACGTCTTAGCAAATTGCCCAGACTTTTGTTTACCACTTCTGTTTGGTCGTCAGTCTATGGGTGATGTGTGGAACTGAATTTCAAGTTTTTTCTCAACTTCTTCCACAATGTCCTCCAGAAATACCCCACAAATATAGTATCTTTGTTAGAAACTATACTCCTTGGGAGACCATGTAGTCTTACCACCTCTCTGAAAAACAAGTCTGCAATATGGAAAACATCATGAGTTTTGTGGCATGGAATGAAATGTGCCATTTTGGAGAACCTATCAACCACTAGAAATACTGAGTCATTACCCCTTTGTGTCCTTGGAAATCCAAGAACAAAATCCATACTTATGTCCTCTCATGGCTTTGATGGAATAGGCAATGGCTGATATAGTCTAGTATTGTGACTAAATCCCTTGGCAACTTGACAAATCTGACAATTCTATACAAACTTCTTCACATCCTATGAAATTTGAGGCCAAAAATAATGTTCTCTATGAATGGAAATGGTCTTATCTTGACCAAAATGTCCTACCATCCCTCTACTATGTTTCTCCTTAATCAGATTTTTCCTCATGGAACTCCTTGGAATGCATAATTGACTGCCCTTGAATAACATACCATCCTGAATCAGATAGTCTAACCACTTAGTTCTGTCTATAGCAATAGGCTCTTTACAAGCTTTCCATGCTTCAGCAAAATTAGGATCCTCAAGGTACAAATTCTTGAGTTCATCAAACCCAACTACTTCAACCTGCATTATTGTAAGCAACAACTGTCTCCTACTTAGTGCATCTGCAACCTTGTTAGATTTTCCACTTCTATGCTTCAACACAAATGTATAGCTCTGCAAGAACTCTACCCACTTCATATGCCTTTGATTCAATTTACCTTGGCTATTTAGGTACTATAATGCCTGGTGATTAGTATATAAAAAAAATTCCTTTGGCAATAAATAATGCCTCCATTTCTTTAAGGCCTGAACTATTGCATAGAACTCTTGATCATAAACATAATAATTCTTCTTTGCATCATTTAATTTTTCACTAAGATATGCAATAGGCTTACCTTCTTGGCTTAATACAGCCCCAATAGTGCTGCCACTAGCATTACAATCCACCAAGGACACCTTTCTAAAATCTAGAAGTGCCAATACAGGTTGTTTTGTCACCTTCTTTAGTAATTCAAAACTTCTTGTAGCTGCCGCAATCCATTTGAACTCTTTTCTATCCCCTCTTATTGTGTAAGTTAGGGGTGCACATATGCCATTGAAATTCTTAATGAACTTCCTATAAAAACTAACCAAATCATGAAATGATCTTACCTTAGTAGAAAACTTTGGAGTAGGCCATTCCAAGATGGCTTTTACCTTCTCTGGATCCATTTTGAGACCTTTAGGTGATATAACAAACCCCAAGTAGACTAACTCCTTTTTTGCAAAGATACACTTCTTCATATTAATTAACATTTTCTCTTCCCTTAACCTTTCAAGAATACTACGAATATGCAATAAATGTTCTTCCAAAGTTTTGCTGAAAATTAAAATATCATCCAAATAGACAATAATAAATTTTCCCAAGAACTTCTTAAGTACCTCATTCATAAGCCGCATGAAGGTGCTTGGGGTGTTTATCAATCCAAAGGGCATGACTAACCACTCATAAAAACCCTCCTTGGTCTTGAAGGTAGTTTTCCACTCATCTCCTTCTCGAATCCATATCTAATGATAGCCACTCTTGAGATCTATCTTTGTGAAGTATTGAGCTCCACTCAAGTAGTCCATAAGATCATCCATTATTGGCAAAGGAAACTGATACTTGATGGTTATCCTATTTATAGCTTGAGAGTCTGTACACATCCTCCACTCTCCATCCTTCTTTGGTGCTAGTACTACAAGTACTGCACATGGACTTAGGCTCTCCCAAATCAAGCCCTTCCTCAATAGCTCTTGAACCTATCTATTTAGCTCCTCAGTTTTAGTAGGAGTCATTCTATGAGCAGCCTTGTTAGGAAAAATAGCTCCTAGAATTAAATCTATCTAATGACTAATTTTCCTTACCAGTGGAAATCCTTCTAGAACATTATCAGAGATGATATCTCCAAACTCACCTAGTAAATCTGAAACTTCAAGTGGTATTTCACTACTACCTTCTTTATCTTTCCTAGGAATCAAAGCATAGCACATATGTTGATGTTTCATGCCATCTAAAAAATTCTTTCCATCAACAAGACAAATCCTAGCACTGCTTCATACCTTTTCACCTTCCTTTTTCATGAGCTTCAGTTTGTGGCAAACTATATCCTTTGTTAGAGAGTATGTTTTTGCATGACCATCATGTACTGCATGCCTATCAAACTACCATAGTCTACCCAATAATAGATGGCCAACATCCATTGGAATAACATCATAGAGAACTTCATCATGGTAACTCCCAATTTTGAACTTCACTAAACATTGTTCACTTACCAAGGCCTTATGATCATCTTTCACCCAAGCGATCCAATAAGGCTGGGGGTGTTTCTCCCTCTTGAGCTTCAACTTAGAGACCATCTCCTCTGATACCAAGTTATCAACGCTACCACCATCAATGATCACATCACAACATTTATCCTCACACTTGCACCTGGTACAAAATAAACTCCTCCTTTTCCCTAGTTCAATCTCACCACTTAGTAGGACCCTTTCATTTACTAAAGTCTCTCCTCTTTCTGCATCCTTTGAATGTGATGATTGTGCATCCTCATCCACATGAGCAACCCTAGCTTGACCCTCAGCTCTCTTATCTATCCTTCCTTTTCATTGAGGGAATTCAAAGGCATGATGACCTTCTTCATTGCAATGAAAATAGGTACCACAAAAGCCTCCTCTTCCTTGTCCACATCCTCTACCTCTTGCTCTCTAATTTCCAAAATCTTGATCACGGGAGTGGTTGAAACCCTCGTTCCTCTAGTTCCTGCTAGTACCCACATCTTCATTTTTCTTTTGGGTTTCATTTTGGCCTCCAGATGACCTACCACTACCCCTTCCTCCTTGACCATGCCCTCTTTGTCTCCCTTCAAACCTCTTATTTAGCTTCTCTTCAACTCATAGGAAAAATTGGTATGCCTCTTCAACGCTGGTCATTCTTACTAGAGTTAATTCCTCCTGGATGCTAGGTCGCAACCCACTGATATAATGAGCAGCCTTCTCCTGATTTGCTTATGCATGCCCTACTCTAATTAGAAGTTGGTAAAACTCCTCTGCATATTCTTGGACTAATTTTCCTGCTTGCTTTAACCCATGCATCTTCTTAAACAAATCAAGCTCGTAGTCAACATGAATGAATTGCTTCTTCAATTTTTCCACCATACGATCCCACCTTGTGATCTTATCCTTTGATCTTCTATTTCTTTCCAATTGAACCTCTTGCCACCAAATTTTGGCATTTCCTTTCAGTTTGGCCTTTGCAAACTTAACCCTATTTGGATCCCTGATATCCTCATACTCAAAATACTCTTCTAGTTCATTGATCTAATTGATCAACTCATCTGATTTTAGATTTCCAGAAAATATACCCACATCAATTGTAGGTCTTTTCCCAAACTTAGTAATGGCCCTAAAAAGCCTTTCCTCTACCTAATTTAGAACTTCCCCATCAAATTCCCCTTTTGGTCCAATTTCTTCTTCTCCATTGTCATCCTGACTTTCATCACCTACAGTAACATTTGTTCCTCTACGGAGCTCCTCTTGCAATGCTTGTACCTACCTTTGGAGGGCTCTAACCTCCTCAGGATTAATAGCTCCAACCCTTCCACCACGCTCTCTTCATGGAGGCATCTTCTTAATTCAAACCCACAACCACACAGTCTTGGTGCAAACTGCCTCACAGTTGGCACTCTATCTACACACTCAAGAAAACCAGCTCTGATACCACTTGATGGGGACACAACCCAAGCACAAAATGGACACAACAGGAAAGGGAAAATTTTATTAAATGTAAAAAATATGCTAGTACACTTAGTGTAGATAAATAGACTCCAAAACATGCCCTATGGGCTTACAATAACATAAATTTGGAGATAATTTCTCCTTTCAGTACCTCCTCTCAAACTCCGCTCCGAATTGCCTTTTACAATGCCAGAAATATTCTTAAATAGACCCCAAAGGGTTAAGGATTAGGAATACATTCTAGAAAGTGCTAGTAGGTATCCATCGACCAAATAGAAGGCTCTAGAAGTTGCATTAGAAGTTGACACAAAATTAGAAGAATCTAGAAACGGTAATCGAACTTTTGAGAGGCATAACTTTTGAACCGTAGCTCTGATTGATGAACTATTTACATTTTTGGAAAGCTATCGAAGCACTCTATAGCCCTATGGATAGCTTTGCTTGTCACCCATTTTTTGGCCTTTTTCAAGGTCATTTAATGCCCCTAACCTAACTTTGAAGTATTCTTAGGAGGTCTCCAGAAACTGAAAAACTACAATAACTTTCAAACCGTGGGGCCTTTTGACCTGATACTTTTTTTGGAATGCTCTAAATTAAAATTATAATCATCTGACCAATTTAAACCTTCTAGTTTACCAAAATGATGGTTCAATTACATACTCCTATTTTTCTAGCATTTACACGTATCCCAAGGTGATTAAAAACTCTAACCCAGAACACTAATAATGGAACTGTGAGAGTTGGAACTTTTATTTGACCCAAATGGGTATCCAAAAATGAAAACAAATTTAATAGAAACTAATTCTAAGTACATTTTTTTGGATGACATAGGATTGCCCTTATACCTCTAGATGCTCCTGCATCAACATCCTATCTTTGGAATGAGGCATTATGTAAGCTATTGTGAAGCACAATATTCTGCATCAATGTTGTTGTAACAATTCCATAAATGTGATTGTGTAGATGTTTTATAATTTCCCTAGGTAAATATCTTTATTTGGTTAAACTTCATGTCCAAAACTAATTTATTTGTTATGATATGGTAGGACCGTTTAATGAGTTTCTTAGGTTTTTTCCTTTATTGCCCGCGATCATGTTGGCGACTTACTAGTTGAGTTCTATTAACTATGCTATTAGGTTATTCATCCACTATATATATATTTTATCCATATATGTTTGCTTATTAATTATAGTTATTATTATTATTTTATCATTATCACTCTTATGATAATCCTCTTTTTTAATTTTTTTTTATGCTTGAAATTTTAAATTAAATATGCTTTGTAAGATACCTTCAGATGTAATGCTAATCCTACATGGAAAATTGATACACCTCAATGCAAGAGTTATGAAAAAAATTTATTTAGGATTTTTTTAATAATAAATTCTCTAAATTCAATCATAAATCAATACTTAATATTGACAATTCTACTACTAAACCTTCATTTTCTTCATGATTCTTATTTATCAACAAATTGAGATACTTTCCCTACTAGCTCAAAATTTTATTTAATAATCTATCCCAATTACTAATTACAAATTTATTTCTTATTATTTAATAGTACAATATCCTAAACTCCTATTCTACTCTCTCCACTTTTACCTTGATCATGCCTACAATCATCTTAATCCTCTTTCTAAGACTCTTCCTTCACCCCCACCCCCCCCCCCCAAGAGAATTTCAAGGACCTAGGGTCGTGTTCCTACTTTACTTCTCCCTCTAATAGGATTAAGCAAAGATGTTACTACCTCCCCCATAAAACACCTAATTCCATGATTAGGTCAACATGGATCACAAGGTACCTCCCAAATTTGACATGGTCTTTTCCACCTTCTAATTACCCACTTCTCACTTCCCAAGTGCCTAACTCCTTTCCCTAGGTGATATGTGTTTGGATGAAGTCAAAACATAATCTTTGCACTTTTCTCAATTTACTAGGTGCCTATATAATGGGTCTGTCTCATGTTAGAATAACAAAAAGGGGTCTCCATCATTCCTTTCACATGAGCCAAGCTGGGGCTTAAAGAAATTCTCCTAGTGGGGACCACTCCTAAATTGCAAGTTTAAACATTGGTCTCCCTCCAAGTATGCTTTTTAAGCCTTTTTCCTTGCTTAGTTTCATATTGATTTTTAGTCCTTCTTCAAAAAAAACACCTAGGGATGAGGTTTCTAATCTATGTCAAAACCAAGTAAGCTACCCCACTTTTTCCATGCACTAAATCTTGAGCAAGGGAGTGGTTAGGTGGATGGGGACCACTATTCCCATTTGTTAGTTGAAATTTTTTCCTTCCTAAGACCATAAAAAGGTGCCTAGGACTCTTGCATCATTACATTGACACTTAAGTTTATTCTTTTAGGTTCTTTTTTTTATACTATTATTTATTATTATTTGTCCCCTCCCCACTCTTGGTGCCTTAGGTAAGTGCATTTGATAGATGTTTCTTTTGTTTAAAATTTTATTGTTTATAGGATGGTGATGTTTTCTATGAGTAACACCTAGTTTTTAGTGATATGTGCTTAGGTACTAATGTAGTTTTGATAATGTTTTAAGCATATATATATATGAGAAAGATGTGACAAAGGTCACGTGACTCATATGAGTCTTTGGTTTTCAATTGTTTATAGGCTAAAAGTTTATTATTTGTGTGAATCTTTATCCTAATGTCCTAGTTATTATTTTATGAATTGGATTCCCAAGGGTATTTTTTTTGAATATTTTATTGCTTTGTATTTTGGGGGAGGGATTATTTTCTTCCTCATACATTTTCAAGAGAGAATAATATGCTACTACAACAAGTTTTCTTTATGCATTGGACTATGTATTCTTTTCAAGCTAATTTTCTTTTAGTCCTACCATAGAATTTTAGTGAATATGTTGATGATGTGATAGTGTTATCTAACCTAGGAATTTATTAGAACTTGGAATCCAATGAACTAATGTTCATGCATATGCATTCAGCTATCAGAACATACTAACTTTCTTCTATTATATTGAATGCATAACATATAAACCTACCATGCAATCATCTATGTTTTGAATTGAACCAACTTTATTAAAAGAATACGACAACTATGATTATTATTTTCCACCAATTGATTTATAAGAAGTAGTGTCTCATTTACATGATTCTCCATATTACCTCAAATCACATAATGTAAGAACTTACAATGAATATTTCCTTACAACTAAAATATATACAAATTCTCAATCTTTCCTTACACAATTTCAAAATATACAATAATAAATAAATCCCTTTTTATATCACAATGAAATAATAATGGAAACATAATATAACGACACATTTTGACATGACCTAGGACATTGGTCTCTCCCTACACACTTGTTTTATTTTTCAACATTTCCAAGGAAACCCTAATATCTTCATAGAAACATCTTCTCCAAAACTTGCAAAACAACACAAAATTGGAACCATGGAGGCCCACCTCCCATCCTAGGCTACTATGAAGCCACCCACTAAGCAGGGGAAACAAGTCCAAATGGGACTCACATAAAACACTTGCCAATGCATAAAACATATCACATAACACAAAACCATCCCTCCCATGGCTTACACATTGATTCACCATTGGAACCATTTAACATAGGGTGAAGGTGTGATTTTGAAAAGGAGACTTGCCATATCATACCATATCTATAATAACAATTTTTCATGCTCTTTTAGGGCTTTTCACAATTCAATCAAAATTCCATGCCCTTTTGGGGCTTTCACAAACATCCTCCAGACATGTTATCAATAGCTATAGCTTCCTTGAAACCCATACTCCATTAACTTTCTTTCTACACCATCTCTCCCTTATCACCCCCAAAGCATGATATGAATGAATATGGCATACAATAAGCCCATAATCCAAGGTTCTCAACTATATTTCAAGCCCAACTAATCCCTTCACCCTAGACCTCTCTTCCCTTCCCAAAGGGTGAGTGAAGCCCTCAGACCCATAACAAAACTTAACATTCAATTTTTTAAAAAAAAGATCAAGAAAGAAAACCAAGAAAATTACATGAACACAATACACATTCTCACCATCACAACATAATATCAAAATCTACAATACCAAGATTCATTATATAATGTATGATCCCAAAACAATTACTCCATGCTTGTAGATTCATTATGCAATGCTAAAAGAAAGAACATGGTTTTGAAACACCAACCTTGGTCCAAGCTAAAGGCAATGATAGTTTTTGTAGAGTTCCCTTAACCTCCCTCCAAAAAAACCCAACTGTCTCTAAACTTAGAGAGTGGGTGAACACCCCACTAGTTTGTCACCACTTCTCTAAAAAGACTCTCTACTAACCCTTTTTTAGTAGGAACATGAAGGCCCCTATTTCTTACATTGCGATCCCTTCAAAAAAGGAAAGTTTGACCAAGTGGGATTGTGAGGGTACACTCATGGGAAAACCCCAAATTTCGAATTGGTTCAAGAGTGCATTGTTTAAGGGGTTCCTTAACTTAGCTAAGCACTAAAATGATTGAATTTAGCCCCCTAAATTGTTATGCTACCATATGGGTGGCTTATTTTCAATAAAATGACACTTTAGGGTCACATTTAGACCCCCTAAAATTATTGACAAGTTTGAATTCGAAAATCAATATGATGGTGACCCATGCTAACACTCTCTTCCAAGTGGGTGTACCTAAACATTTATTGAAAAAAAGAAAGGACTAAGATTAAGTGGCCTTATGACCAACACACTAGGTGACATGTCATCAACACATGGACAATTAAAAGTGTTAAGTGACACATTAAAATACATTACACATTGCCATGACATGTCCCTATTGCCCCACTTTTCACCTTGTATCCATTTTGCCAAAGTGGAGATATTTGTCTCTTAGTTTGGTCTTGGTATGTCCGAGTCTAGTTTTTTCCTTTAGGTGAAAAGAGTCTTCATTAGATTTTCCACCTTTCCCTTCCACCACACTTTTATGGCTGGTTGGATTTTCCTTGATGTCATGAGTCTATGTGTTGTTTAGTACCTAATTTGATGAAGATTCTTGTAATCCATAAGGCTATTCAAAAAGCTGAACTTGTTCATGGCTTATCATGCTTTTCTTCTGAAAGAATGAAGTTTGTGGGAAATTGAAAATTGCCTTCTCCTCGGTGGGTTTCCAACCCATGAAGGTGATTCCCTACAAAGATTAATAAATGAGGCTTATGCATTGAGGTAAGAAGATAATGAGTTTTTTTATGGAGAATTTGCATTTTCATTACATTTTTGGCCTTGGAAAACATTTGGGATTCATCATAATGCTCAGAATCATCCTTAGCAAAAAACCCAAATATGACTTCTCCTCGATAGGCTTCGACCCATGAAGTCTATTTTTTCCTAAGAGCAATTGTGAAGGAAAAAGACAAAGAAGTGGGCCCCCCTTCAAATTTTTTAGTCCTTTTCAAATTTTTCAAACCCAAAGTGAATGTTAACTTAAAAGGTAAAGTCTAAAATAAAGCCTGGGCAAAAAAATGAAAATCACCTTATCCTCGATGGGTTTTCAACCCCTGAGGGGGATTTTCTGCATTCATAAAGAAATCAAATTTTTAAGTAGATTGGGCTCACAAATTACACATGAGGAATCTTAAGATATTAATGAAAATAATCTAACCACTCTTGGAAAGGTATACTAGGAAAAATCCAGCTAAGCAGATATTTCCTTATGGAGTACTCTATTCTTAATTCTCTGAAACTGAATGGAAAATAGAAAGGTAAATATGAAAGGAAGGAAAGTTACTATTGGGCTAATATAAATAGTGAAAAGATACTAAAATGTCCATTAGAGGCTCCCACATTCACTAATTAAATAGATTTATCCTTTAATTCATTCATATGGTGCAGATTCTCTATGCCTCATCCAAATTCAAAAGTTTCAATTTACTTTTTTTTCAAACAGAATGGCAACCAGATTTGTAGGATTTGATGGGCTAAATTGGATTAAGTCCACATTGTAGTACTTCATAGATATCTAACTCCACTTTTATGATATTGAAGGTTTCCAAAGGAGGATGAGGTTGGAGCTGATTCATCCTATAACCAAGAAGCTCTAAGGAAGTGGACTAGTGGAAGCAACTAGTTTCTTGATGGTAGTCCAAGCTCTAGAATTGATTTATGAATACATAAATCACTACAATCTAGATACCACAAAAATTATGCTACCTAATCATATAGTTCTAATCTACATTGATAGGAAAATTGTGGTGAATTACCTCCAAGTTCCATAATGAGAGGACTTTTTAGAATTGACAGTAAGAGTAGTCTCTAAGTTCTCCTTGAAGAAGATGGTGTGGAGGAAGGAAGTCATGCAATCCTGGTTTTAAAAGATACGGGGTGCCAAGACTAAGGTTCCCAAAACTTTATTTGGTATTGATCTCAAGCCTAAAATTGTAGACATTTTGGTTCTCTTGCATAGATTGAAAGGTGAGGTAGAGGCTCTCAATTTTGTTGAACAATATTTCTTTTTGGTACAAATTATTTGTTTAGATATATAGTATATTGATTGGGCCCATGAGGTAAGTGAGCATCTGTCCAGAGCCCTTAGCACTATAAATTTTTATAACACCTTTTATATGCCTTCCTTTCTAATTTATATGCTACCATCTCAATTGTGGATAGGCCTTCCAAGAATAGAAAACTTTCCTGATGATGTGAAATGTTATGAATTCTATCCATGTTTGCAATTGTAGGACAATTATGTAGAATATGTCAAGGTTAATGATGTGTTTATAATGAGAATTTGCAGGGAACTCCAAGGATGCCTGAAGAGGAGGTTCAACCCAGAGGCAATGGTGGCTATTAGTCAGTTTGGGAACTATTTTATCTAGTTCTCATCTTTCTCATATTTTCATTTTGTAGCTTTTGATGGATTCCCCTTGAAGCTACCTAGGTACCCAAATGACATGATCATGCTAATAGAGATCATGAGGCAGGTGGTGCAGGTGAATGTGCTAAGCAGAAGCTTGAAGAAGAAAGGGTATGAACTCCCTACAAGAGTTGGAGCTTATAGTTGTGAGTCCTACTCTGATGCAAAGAACATGCTCAAGGTGTTTGAGATGAAATACAAATTGGAGGCATATGAGGTCATGAGACCTATGTTTGACCCAAATGGATATGCGAGGGATGTGTTGCAGATTGGAAGTGTGATCAAACACATTACCACTATTGAAGACTATTGGGTGGACTACAAAGATGAACTTAAAAGTAGAGATCATGCTTTCACCAGGCTCATAGTGGAGCAAATTAAAACATATGGTATCAACTTCAATATAGAAGGATTGGAGGAAAATGGACAAAATATGTACAGTAATACATATTTAACTAAGTTAAGGGGAATTCCTATCATTTTAGATCCTTATAAAGATGTTGAGGAGGATTTTGATGTTAAGATGGCTAGAATCATCAAGAGAGTAGGGAAGTGGGTGGAATGGAAGACCAAAAGGAGCTAGAGTAAAGGTACAACCACTCAAGCCTCTCCAGTAGCTACAACACCTTCTTCCTCCTAGAGTTCTACACCAAGTGTAAAAAAAGCTACTACTTAAGGGCCAACTCAACGTATGGGAGGAGGTGATCAACCTCCAAACAAGAGCATTCTCATAGATAAGACTTGTCATGGTGGCTACCTCCTAATCATCAGAACCCAAGCTAGTGCTAAAGAAAAGAAAATAGAGGAGCCAAAGGATAGTACTACCACTCTAGTCCCATTCCCCCATGTCATACCAGTTCCATCCCCTCATGTTTCTTTGGTTCCTCCTCCCCATGTTACTCCAATTTCCTCTCCTCATCATAACCCTATTCAACCAGTAAGTGCTACACTTCTACAACCAAGTGGCTCCCCAATATAGATAGTAGATTTGGGAGATGGAAAGAGCAGTAGTAGTGAGTCTACTAAGTCTGATGAGGTAGAAAAGAAGACTCCAGAGGTAGATAAAGGCTAGAGCTCTTCAAAGTTCATTTCTCAAGATCTAAAGAATCCCTTCTCTTCAACTGTAGCAACAATCACTCTAGTTAAGATGAAGATGTTTAGTATAGAATTACTTGGGATAGCCTCCAAAGTGATAGGCACTGACTCTTGGTTGGAAGATACTCTGGAAAGAAAGAGGAAAAGGAAAGATGAACATGTCTTTGCTAAAGTCACTATATCCCTTGCAATTCATTCTAGATCTGCATTAGCCAAGGTTAAGAAGTAGAAAACCTTGTCTATACTTGGGCAAGATCTAGAAATAGGGCACCTAACAATAGAGATAGCTAATCCTAGAAAAGGAGGAACGATTGAAGATATGACTACTAAAGACTTTACTCTACATTCGGTGGACCTTGGAGAAGCCAGACATGACACCAAGGTTGGCTTGTGAAAGTCAACCAATGAAGTAATTGAGGGATAATTAGAAAGTTTGAAATTATCAAAAACTAGAATGAAGGCTGAGATAGGAGAATTGAATAGGTTCATTAGGTAGTTGGTTACTCCATTGGAAGCTATCTCTAGAGTATCAATAACAAAAAATCCTACTACTACCAAGGTTCAGGCCCTCATCTCTCAACTTTAGGAAGATAGGCATTTTGGCCAAATTGGTAAGGAATGGATTGAGAAGCTCAAATTAGAAGGAGCTGCTATTATAGAAAAAATTGGTAATGTTATCCTAAGGTTGGAAATAGAGAAGGATAACATCTTATCAAATAGAAATACTCTGGTTGGAGAAAGGATGAAGTGTGATGATTGCATCGTCCTTCTAAAGATGATCATTTAGATGAAGAGAAAAGAAGCTATTGAAGCAAAAATATTTTGAAAGGGAGATGAACCTCTATTCAAGTGGCTTTAGAGCATGCAGTTCAAGACAAAAATGATTTTGCCAGTAGAAAAGGGACTCAAAGAAATAGAGGATAAAGTGAAGAAGACTCAAGATAGAGGATTCAAGCTCATGAAAGGTCTACATAAAGATTCATAGACTAGTGGCCAAGGAAAAATGCTCTTGGAATAAATTTCATGAAGGAAAACTTCTCCAAATTTTTGAATAGTCTGTCTAGTGTATCCTCCAGTAGTCAAAATAGAGTTGCAAAACTTCAAACACTTAGCAGATGCATAAATGTGGCCATTGAGGAGCTACCAAATCAATTAAATGTTGTGAAGGAATTGGCTAGAGAACATTCCAAATGGCTATTGAGATACACCAACATACACGTGCCTAAGCATGAGGAGCTCATCCCAATCATAGTCACCGCTAAGGCCTATAGAGTGAAAGTAGAAAAAGGGAAGAACTTGATGTGATTCACATGCTGCCCTCCTTTTTTTGCTTTCTTATGTAATTATTGTAATATGAAAAACTGGTGTCTTGCCATTTGTCATTTTTTAGAAGATGAACCAATTGAACTTCCATTGTAATGGTCATCTCAAAATCATATATGTACAAAATTGAAAGATAAATAGAGGGTCAATAAATTTTTGGTGTTAAAATAATTGATGTTGTAGAGACAATTGAATGGTATTTTGATATTAGTTATTTCCTATTTCATTTATGTTAGTTATAGTTTTATGCTTTCTCTTTTTCTTTGGATTGAGGCAAGGAAGGAGTAGAGTTTTTCTTCTTTTCTTTCAAGCAGTGAATGGATGTGATAGGTAGTGTCACTGCATGTTTAAAGAGAGATATTTCAAGAATTTTCCCCTTAAGCTAACCATATTTTAGATTAAAATTAACTAAGTCCATTATTATAAAAATACTATTAAGCCTTATGAGTTCATAAGATGTGTGGGTTAATAAACTTAATCAATTCGTCATAAATCCTTTTTTCTTGAGTTAGATTCTCTTTAGGTCTGGCTTGGTTTACCTCTTCTATTCTCAAGTTAAGAAGATACCCCAATTTAGTGTTAGAAACAAAACACATATCATTAAAAATCTACCATAGGGAGTTGTACCTATCAATTCAGAGAAAAGCCAATCCACTCATAAACAATTTTTCAACTATCTAAACCAGATATTATTCCTAATTTGGGCATTCAAGAGTCATAATCAAAGAATAAAAAATCTATTTACCAATAGATCTTTGGTGACTCTACTAGGGAGATGAATAGTCACTTGACTAAAAAGCCTATGTCACGAGGAAAAATTGTGCTACCTCATGAAAACATTTTTCCAGTGCTCCAACCTAACCTTGGTTTCCAAGATGACCAAGAAGACATAATTTCATCCTTAATACATTTGTTTGGGGACATAGGAGGAACACTAAACATTACAAGAATGCTAGCCAAGTATTGGAAGAATAAAAAAGAAGAGCTAAAGCTTTAGAAAGAGCTATTCAAAGGAGGGACATCTGAAGAGTAGAAAGACAATTGAGACAAGTAGCTCAAAGACAAAATTAACTTAGCACCCTAGAACAAATAAGGTTCCTCAGAAGTACCAAGGAACAGAGTGGGAAAGACCCTATTTTTGATAAACTTACAGAGCTTGGTTTTCCCATCTTAGACATTCTAAAGTAGAAATGTGAAAAGAAAAATTGAAGTAGACCACCTTCCCTTGTTAGGTATCAAGACACTAGTACTTCATATTCTACTTGTTAGTGTACGCTTGATTTGTGTCACTCTCTAAACCCTTCTATCCAAATGATTCCATGAGTTTGGAATGTTCGAATGCCGGCTTAGAGCTCCCTATCCATGGAGTGCAAGAGAGTATATTTCAAGAATAAGAAAGCTCTCAGATGAGCCTTAGAGATACTCTTCTTTCTAGTAAACCATGCAATGGGAGGTTCCAAAGAGAAGATGCAAGAATGAAAATGTCTCAAGGAGTTCCTCAAGAATGCAATACAACTAAAGATTAAATTAGAATGAATATGAAAAGTACAGCTATTCTAAGCATGGATGAGGGTGTTACAATCCAAATATTAAGCTATGTGAGATAGATTATTGCAAAATAGAAACTAAACTAACATGCAACATAAATCTAAGCTAAAATGCTATGGTATGAGAGAATGTAGACAAGAAATAGAAGTTCTCCACAAAGCTCCAAAGAAACCTGATAGAAAACCTGCAGCATAACAATGTTCAAAAGATCGATGGATTGAGGGGGAAAGCTCTCTCCCTTTTAAAGATGTATGGACAGTAGAGATCAATATGAAGATGGTGGATGATCAACGGTGGAATTCAAAAAGAGGAGTGATCCATGTGCACACACAAGTCAACCAATAGAATATAAGTTCACTTGTCATATAAGACAAAAGTCACAAAGCCTTTTCTTTTAATTGCAAGATAGAAAAAGGACTTTATGTGTGCACTTTAAGTGGGTTAGAAGAATGGGGTCTTTTATTTAATTAAAAGTGGACATGTTCTTTTAATCAAATAATGAACTTAGGATAGTATAGTCAAACTATAGGTTATAATCAAATAAATTGATTATTAGCAATTTGGTCTAGGTAAATGATTAAATTAATTTAGCCAAAATGTTGAAAAGGGGGCTAATAGTCTAGATGACCATTTTTAGGTGATTACATTTGCCCCTCGTTGACTAATGCGTGATCAATTTGGGAACACATTATGTCAAAGAAAATAGAAAGCCAAGTAAGCGGTGATAGATATAGACGTCTGATTCCAAAGAATGAAATGCAGAAATAGATAGCAAGTCCTAAATGCACAGCCTGATAGTGGTAGTACTGAACATTAGGAATATGATGTTAGGATCCAAAAAGAATTTTAACACCTAGCAAAGCGAATAGATCGAGAGCAAGTGATAAGGTCAAACAAATGCTCCTAAGAAATAGATAGCTGTAATAATCACCAATAGAGTATTTCTGCCCCCTTGGGATCAAAATTGAAATGAGGTAAGGGGATGTAGAAACTGGCTAGACATGAGAAAATTAGAATAGAGCAATGTCCAAGATGACAGATAGATGATTAGAACCCAAGAATGCCTATAAGAAAAAAATTGATAAAATGCCCCAGTTTGACTAGAGTTGACCTTGAAGGATATAGCATAAAAATAAGGTCAAAGCGAGTAGAAAGGTGATTTTAGACATGAAATAGTGAATTTAAGTAGATAATAAGTATGGAAATGATGAATACATGAAGAAATGAAGATGCCCCAGTGATGATTTAGAGATTAGACCTCAAAAGGTCAGCTAACTGCTCAGAAGAAAGTAGAATTTTAAAAGACAATTTTGACCATCAAGATGAAATCGAATTTGGATTTCGATCTCGAAATTGAATCTAGGATGTCAAAATTATTTAAGAGGTCAAAACTTTATATAATGTGATGACAAGATAGAAAAGAGATGAAGCGAAAGATTAAGAAGGTGAAAAGACATGAACAAGAAGAAAGTAAAGAAATATATAAAGGAGTTAGCTGATATGTCTACAAAAAGATGAAGAGAGAGCTCTCCCCATATGCAAGAATGCAAGACTAAGCTAGAAAATGAACCTAAAATGCAAGCTAATATGCAATGTGGTTTACCAGCAAGAAGTGCATAACATTTAGACTCTTAATTTCATCATTGAGCATTTATTAGGGACATCATGAGATCATACAACCATCACTAGTATAACTATGAGGATATGAATATGATCGATATTAGATAGGTATGTGGAAATCCAATCTAAGCATCATAGACATTTAAGTCAAGATAACTATGCAATTAGATTCCCTAAGTTTAATTTAGCAAGATTACACCTGTATCAAGGCATAAGCGCCAAGATAAACCCTGAGTGCGATCTTGCAAAACAGTCAAGGATGATACATTTGTAAGTCAACGTGTTGAATAGGACCAGCATAAATGCTTACAACACTATAGGAAAACAAAAGTATACCCACAAGCAGAAATCAAGAAAATATGTCCCATGCCCCCAGTCTTCTAGTCAATGACATCCTTGAAAGACTATTAGGGAGGGAACACATGGCAAAAAAATCATCATAGACAGCACACAAAGTAGATAAAGATCAGCATAGCTCAGTCGTTTAAGTGTTAAAGTGCATGTGTGTAAGTCACTTGGCCATTTCTTCAAGACTTGATCCTGATAGTGAGAAATATCGCGACATTGGAACTATAGGTAAACTATCTAAAAAGTGTTAAAAAACACTTGATGTCAAGGTGGGTAGGGGTAGTGTTGAGAAACACTGTTTTGTGAGTTGTCCAAGAAACCCTAATGCACAAGAATACCTCAATAGGCTAAGCAGTTGTGCCCCCAAGATGAGGACAAGAAACAATTCCAAGCTAGGAAATGTGTAGCAAAATAGGTAATTGAGACTGATAGATAGAGGTGCAAGGGTCTCAAGTAGCACCTGTTTCTAGATTTTCACCACTTGATAGATTTTTTCAGGGCTTTTTATAATTTTTTTTTTTTTTCAGGACTTTTTATAAAAAAAAAAATTTTGTATTTTTGCTACGAAGGCGCCTGTTTCTAGGTTTCCACCAAGGCACTTTTTCTATTTTTTTGAATTTTTGAATTTTTTTTTTTTTGTATTTTTGGAATAAATAATTTTTTTGAAGATACATCAAAGTGCCTTTTGCTAGGTTGTCACTATGATGATCATTTTTTCAGGACATTTTCTGATTTTTAGGATTTTTTCAACATCATATATGATTTTTTGGATTTTTTAGAATAATTTAGAGATCACTAGTTCTCAAGCAAGATCACATCATTTTCTCCCAATGTTTAGCAAGGTAAAGGAAATGATGGAGAAAAAAGCTAATCGATAAGCAAAGATGGATGAAAAAAGAGTATGAAGCAAGTGAAAGTGATCCTCAAGGACTGACTCCTCAAGAGTACCCAAGCTAGGAAAAGAGGTGAAATAGTCATATGAAGCATGTTTTGGATAAGCAATGGAAGTAATGAGAAATATAGCATGTAGCATAAGAAGTGAAGCCAACAGGTGATATAGCATGAAGTGTGTAGTCCAAAAGAGTAGCCATGTCAAGAGACCTATGAGAACCATGTTTCATTTTTTATGATCAAGACCAAGGGGTCAACTAGATAGGATAGCAATGGGATAGAGCAATAAAAATAAAGCTCAAGATGTGAACAATATGAGAGAATGAGAAGGATGGGGTGAGCGATAGATAAGATAGCCAATAAACAAGGATAGCTCAACATTGTCAAGATCAAAGAGAGAAGAGGGAATAGATGGATGATGGAAGAATTACACATGATGCCTGTTTGCTAGGTTTTCATCATGGTACTTATCCAAGGTGCCACAAGAAGTAGTTTTCACCATAGGATAAATTTATTTCTCTTTACTTTTGCTACCAAGGTGCCACAAGAAGTGGTTTTTACTAAAGCACATTTTCATTTTTCATTTTATTTTATTTTTTTTTGAATTTTTAGAAAGAGTTGAAGCTGTTTGAATGTAGATAATGCTCCTATAGAAAAGATAAGTCATGATAATCCAAGACCATAGAAAAGTATGCTCAAAGATGTTGATAGGGTGATGAAAGAGAAATGGTAGTAGGAAGAGTATATGGAGGATAATAGTTCATGTATAGAAAGTCAGTGTAAGGTTTAGAGGATTTCATGAGGGTAGTTGAAATATTGGACAAGATCAACATTGACACACACCTTGAAGGGTAATGGAATGATGGAGGAATCATGGATGAAGTAGCTTAAGGTTTAGATGCATGAGGTGGTAGAAGAGATTTGAAAAAAGTTGGATTGGAAGGCTTTGGAATATTTTTAGGGAGATTTTTGGAAGAAGATGGAATGGAAGCCTTTGGAAGTTTGAATGTCAACTTTGAAGTATTTTCAATCTTCAAGTCTTTTAAAAGAGACTTGAGAATCCACATAGCTTTAGATTTTCCTTGTTCTTTGGGTGCTTGAGATTGCATTTCTTCAATGATGGATTTAGGAACCCACATTTGCTTTGATTTAGCTCTCTTAATAGTGGACCTTTGTAGTCTCTTTTGTGCATTTTCCTTCTTAGCATTCACATGTCGATTAGATGGGACATAGAAATCTTCATTTTTCAATGGATTCTTATGTTTATTCTCACTTCCAAAGGACTTGGGATTTGTGGATGAATAAGGATGATATGACTGGTTTAGATGTATAGATGGGTGAAAAGTCATCAAGGATGAGTGTCTTTGTTGATCTTGAGGTATGATGGGAGAGCTAGGAGTGAATGTAGGAGATGGAGGAACATAAGGCCCCAAAATGGATGGAAGGTTTGAATGTTGTAGCTTAGATGGATAAGGACCAAGGATAGATTTAGAAGATGCAAATGGATAGTGAAAAGGGATATCAACATCTTTAGAGTGAGCAACGTGGTAAAAGCCATCAATAGACTCATGAGTACCTTTGATAGGAACACCATTTTTAATAGGAGCACTTGAAGCTTGAGCACAATTTTGAAGTGGATGTGGAGAAGTAGAACATGAGGGGATGCTTTGATCTTGACAAGTAGCTTTGGATAGCATATGAAGAGAACTTTTTTCATAATTTTCAATAAGCTCAAGGGAAATAATGGAAGTGGTATCTTCATCATAGTTAGGAGGTAGAAAAGATATAGGATATGGAGGGGAAAAATCTTGAAAGAGATGAAAGGGTGCTTGATCTTGATCTTTCTTGACATTTATAGCTTTTTATTTTTGAGATTCCTCTTGACATGGAGCCACTTCTAAGGACAAGGGAGAATGAAGAGTGAATGGAGTAGTGCTTGGATTAGGCATAGTAGTGCATGAAGGTTGAGGATGTTTAGGATTATTAGCATGGAAAATGTTTTCAGCCAAGTGAAGGTTAGCTTGAGTTTCTTTTAGAGGTAGCTATTGAGGATACACATAGTCAATGTGGAAAGCATTAGGTTCTTTATTTGATGGAGGCATGTTGGAAAGCTTTGAAGTATTGGGACATGCACAAGTGTTGGAAGAAGTGGAAGATGTAATAGAGCTGCTACTAGACATAGGTTCATTAATATGATTATTCTCAAGAGAAGTATCCTCAACACATGAGTCACTAGAGGTTCCAAGATCAATAATCTCATCATCAATGAGATCTTGGATTTTATGTTTTAGCTCAATGCAATCTGAAGTACTATGCTCATTATGTTGATAATAAGCACAATAGATATCCAAGAATGGGTTTCCATATGAGCTAGACTTAGGTAACATGATGATCTTATTGCTAAGAAGTTTTTGGAAAGTGTCATCATAAGAATCTTCCAAGGGAGAAAAAGTTCTATTAGAAGTATGTCTAGGATCTTCTTGTTGTTTCTCAAGTGAATAGCATGCATCCATGTCTTCATCATTATCTTGGTCAAAGATAGGTCCATCATGAAATTTCAGCATAGGCTCAAAGGAGGTATCACTTGCTTGTTCTCTAAAGAGGTCTTTAGATCTAGAAGATGAAGACATTTGATGTCTTGAAGTAGAGTATGTAGACCTAGAAGAAGACGATGACCTCAAAGAAGGTGACTCACATGCATGTAAAGACCTTAAGGAAGATTTATGTAATGATGCAATCTTCTCCTCCAACCTTTTCTCAAGTTTAGACTTCATTTCTATCATACACTTAGAGAGATGAAGGTAAGAAAGATCATTTGTCTCTTCTAGTTCTTTGTATTGTGCATATAGATCTTGAAACTCTTTAGTGACATGGAGGATATCATGATCATCTAGATTTTGTTGAAGTTTGGTAGCACAAGGTTTAGATCCCATAGTTTTAGATGCAAAGCCAAGCATAAAAAGAGTCGAGAGGATAACTTGATGTTGAAACTATAGGAGGTAGAGTGTTCACTTGCCAAGATAGTAGAGAGAGATTAAAGTGACTTGTCAAACAATATGTCCAAGAAACTTACGACATGAATGACTCAGGTCAATAGCTAGGCAAGATGCCCAAATAGCCAAATAGATAGAGCAAGCAAGGTGACAAGTGAACAACTCTCCAACCCAAGAGTGTAGTCAAAAAATCAAGGTAACCATTTTAGCAAAAGGATAACTAGAAAGCAAACATAGACCATGAAGATAGGAAGACCATGAGCACTAAGACCAAAGATTCACTTTAAGCATGTTCAAGCACTAGAGACATAAAAGAAAAGTCAAATGATGAGACTCCTCTTAGCAAGAAACACAAGAAAATGTTTGCATTTGATGTTTTGACTTGGTTGATAAAGTTTGACAATAGTTGATAGCATAACAAGTTTGATGTTCAAAAGCAATTTCTTTCCTAAGCAAGATAGTGACACATGGAGTAGTCTTCAAACAATCAAGCAAGGGACAAAGCAACCTTGCATGATACAAGCATATGTGAGGTCTTAAAAGAAAGCTGTATAACTATCATCATGTGTATGTTCCAAAGATTTCCACAAGTATACCACATTCGAGAACACATCAAGCAATATCTACCTAAAGGACATGATTCATTACTCAACAACTTGGCCCATGCTTGATGCTCCTTTGCCTCACACCAAGTGGTTTCCCACAAGAGATATTGGCTTTTTCATGGAAGTTCCATAAGCACAACCAAAGGAACACATATGGTGAGTGTAAAATCTTGAGGTGATCCGGGTAGTCCACTAGGATCGATCCTTGCACCAAGAAGTTGAGCGGCTAAAAAAGGGTAGTTACTAACTTAGGGTGTTTAGATAGGGCTTCCATTCATAGTGTTCCTCTTGCTCCCAATTACAGGACACCTCACATTGCGATGAGTTACCAATCTCGCGATCACAAGAGTACCTTAAGCATTCTTGCCTAGTGATCTCCCTATGGTCGAAATCCCATAAGCGATCACACTAGGCGAAGATAAATACTACATCTACCAAGGTTTTGTGTCCTTGATAGCCTTGAGTTTATAGTGGGTTGGAAGAGCCGGGTAATTTTCTTGTCCCCACTTGGGTCATTCCTCTCAGGTTGTCCGAGAGCAGGCCCTCTAAAGGATTCTAACTACACAAAGTGGATCAAATTTTGAAAGTCAATATTTCTGGTTCACCACAAGGGTGAAGAGCATACTCTCCTATTCCAATCATTTTCTCCCAAACACGCCAAGAAGATTCAGTTACCCCTTGCTTTTGAAACCAAATGGCAAGTCAAGATTTCTGATTCACCACAAGGGTGAAGAGCATACTCTCCTATTACCAAAAGACTCCAATCACAAGTTTTATGTGCCTATAAAAAATGAATAATTAGTCAATGCCACACATGAAAACAAAAAAGAAATTTTTTTTGGGTTTTTATGCTTTGGGCAGCCCTGCAAACAATGTTAGTAGCCCTTGCGCATTTGAAGCTTTGACATGCATTCTTTTTATGCAATGTTTCAATTTTTTTTTTTCATAAGGATGGCAACCTGTAATCACAACTTGTTAGCACCAAAAGTTAGTATGAAATAACATAAAAATCTATAATAAAAAGTGGTGAGTTGCCTCAAAAATCCAATTTATCTTCCAACCAAGTGCATGCAAAGAAAGTGCAAGTTAATCACAAATGCTCTCATTTTTACTCTTTGATTTTGACCTAGTCAACAAGATTTGACTTGTTTACTATGATATTGTATCCAAAAATGAAAATGAAAAGAAGAGACCCCTGCTAAAAATCAGAGAGCTTTCCAAAAATGCAAGAAATTTTGAAAAATCTCTTCATTTGTGCTCTAGAGATAAATTTTGTCAAAATAGACCAAATTTATCAAATCGAGTTTTTGATCTTTAATACTACTTCAAAATTCAAAACACAAAGAAAGAACCCCCATTAGAATTAAAAACCCTTTCTGAAAATGTAAGTTTTTTAAAAAAATTTGCTGATTTGCGATCAGAAACAACTTTTTATGAAAAAAAAAAAAAAAAACTCATAACTCTCGAAAATCATGTCAAAATGCTTTACAAATCGGACTGAGACATTTTGAGCATATACCCAACTTGTAAAAAAAATTTCAGAACCAAACTCCAAGCGGTTTAAAAGATATGATCAAATCTTTAAACCAACTAAGTTTTTGGCCTTCAAAACCAATTTACTTATGGGTTGGCCTTAAAACCAAAGTGATAATTTTACAAAAGTATTTGATTAGATCCAATATGCTGCTATAAAAAACTAGAGATGAAAAATAAAAGCAAATGGAGCTAGAAACTTGATTCAAGCCCCACGGTGGGCGCCAAAAATGTACACTTGATTTGTGTCACTCTCTAAACCCTTCTATCCAAATGATTCCATGAGTTTGCAATGTTCGAATGCCAGCTTAGAGCTCCCTATCCATGGAGTGCAAGAGAGTATATTTCAAGAATAAGAAAGCTCTCAGATGAGCCTTAGAGATACTCTTCTTGCTAGTAAACCATGCAATGGGAGGTTCCAAAGAGAAGATGCAAGAATGAAAATGTCTCAAGGAGTTCCTCAAGAATGCAATGCAACTAAAGATTAAATTAGAATGAATATGAAAAGTAAAGCTATTCTAAGCATGGATGAGGGTGTTACAATCCAAATATTAAGCTATGTGAGATAGATTATTTCAAAATAGAAACT
This sequence comes from Cupressus sempervirens, assembly GCA_028749045.1. Lineage (NCBI taxonomy): Eukaryota > Viridiplantae > Streptophyta > Pinopsida > Cupressales > Cupressaceae > Cupressus > Cupressus sempervirens. The sequence goes on from CM053784.1 coordinate 456,088,321, forward strand.
AAACTAACATGCAACATGAATCTAAGCTAAAATGCTATGGTATGAGAGAATGTAGACAAGAAATAGAAGTTCTCCACAAAGCTCCAAAGAAACCTGTTAGAAAATCTGCAGCATAACAATGTTCAAAAGATCGATGGATTGAGGGGGAAAGCTCTCTCCCTTTTAAAGATGTATGGATGGTAGAGATCAAGATGAAGATGGTGGATGATCAACAGTGGAATTCAAAAAGAGGAGTGATCCATGTACACACACAAGTCAACCAATAGAATATAAGTTCACTTGTCATATAAGACAAAAGTCACAAAGCCTTTTCTTTTAATTGCAAAATAGAAAAAGGACTTTATGTGTGCACTTTAAGTGGGTTAGAAGAATGGGGTCTTTTATTTAATTAAAAGGGGACATGTTCTTTTAATCAAATAATGAACTTAGGATAGTATAGTCAAACTATAGGTTATAATCAAATAAATTGATTATTAGCAATTTGGTTTAGGTAAATGATTAAATTAATTTAGCCAACATGTTGAAAAGGGGGCTAATAGTCTAGATGACCATTTTTAGGTGATTACAATTAGGTATTGGCCCTGCACGGAATTATTGCTCCCCCAGTTGCTAATTTCCCACCATACACTACCAGAACAATCATGGCTGCTCCATGGGCTACATCAATAGGACCATTAGTGCTAAAAACTTACCATCCACTCTCGACTGGTTCAAGGAAGAATTTCCCAAAAAATTTAGGAGATGGGAAGGTTACTACAGATGAACACATTAAAGCCTTCTTTGCAACTACTCACATCTTAGGAGTTGGACATGAAGATGTTGTTGTAATATAATTTGTGGAAACCTTAATAGAAGGTGCAACATATTAATTCTATTGTTTAGATGATGGCTCAATCACTGATTAGGATACAATGAGAATGGCCTTTGAGACAAGGTTTAAGACAGTGGAAGATGAACATGCCTTGTTAACATAGTTGATTTCTATTAAAAAGAAACCCACTGAGTATGAGAGATTTTGTTGCTAAGTTCAATAAGATTATTAGTAGAATTCTAACTATTGGTAGACCTACATCTATTAATTTGAAAACCTTCTTTATAAATGTGATGCCCCCAAATGTCAATTATGACTTGAGAAGAGCACATCCCACGAAATTAGTAGATGCACAAAAGAAGGCAATTGAACTTGAAGATGATTTGATTTCCATGAGAAAATGGAAGTGAGAACTCCAAACTAAAGGAAGTTTTAGTAATACCACATCATCTAATGAAATGATTCAAAAATTTTCAAATGAATTGATAGCAGTAAAAAGGCAATTACCAAGATTCAATAGTTCTTATCAATGGAATTATCAAAATTTTCTAGGAAGGAACAATGATGGAAAATATCTACAGCTCGCAAGTTCACAACCTAGGTTGCAAATTGAAGTAGCACCAAATAAAGGAAATATGTGTGTCTTTCATTTGACAAAAGATCATGACGGTGAGAGCTTTCTGGAAACTACCCATATGATGCAGTTATTATCCACCAATGAGTTGAACACTACAACCCCTAGTCAAGAATCGGATTCATACTCAAATGGTGACTCTAGAAATTTATTTTTAGAATATGAGTCAAATTCTAAATCAAAAGATGAATTCTATGCAACTATTGATGGAACTTATTACACAATATTGACTCAAGGGTAAAGGAAAAAGAATCAATCCTCCAGTCATGCTCACAAGAATGATCCTAGTCCTTTAACAAGTAATGTTCATATTGATCAAGGAGTATCCACTTCACTAGCAAGTAAGGACAAAGTGCCTTTTGGAGTATCCACTTCACTAACAGGTAAGGAAAAAGTGCCTTTTGATTTTATTCAATTCTATGAAGAATAAAAAATTCAAATTTCCCCAATAGATTATTTGAAATCTCACCCCTCTAAGTTAAAAATACTGGTAGATTGATGTAAAGGGAATGCTTAAGATTTGAAACACAATATAATTGTGGAAAAAGAATATGAAACCTTGACATTTGGCTTGTTTAATCAAGAGGATTCTACTATTTTAGCAACTTCTCCTAGGCAAAAACCTAACCCATTTTATATCTCACTACATATTAATGGGTGCAAACTAAGAAATTGCATAATAGATTCAGATGCATCAGAAAATGCCATGCCCTATTCTATGGCTAAGGCCCTGGGTCTCAACCTCACTAAGGTACATGGAAGATTTTATTCTATGGATGTCAAATAGGTTCCTTTGCTTAGGAAAATTAAAGATGCTCAAGTAGCCTTGGCTTCACATCCAAAAAAGAAACTCTTATTGACCATTCTAGTAGTAGATATTCTTTCAAGTTATGGACTTCTCTTAAGTAGGAGCTTTTGTTGAGATTTAAGAGGAGAAATAAAACTAGATTGGTCCCAAGTAGTCACACCTATCAGGAATAAAAAATTCAAGTTAGAACCTAAAGAAAAGGAAACATTTATAGTCTTAAAATTAGACGATCCTAAAGCTTAGATCCTTTATCAAGAGATAGAATTTAGAAATTACGTGTTATTCATTGAAGAAGCTTTGGATGAACAAAGAAATGAGAATCTAAGTGAAGGGATTCTTAATGTGGAAAAATATTTAACAAGTATATGGACACTAGAGTTTGATGGAAGCTATTCTTCTTCAAGATCTGGCAGGTGTAGTGTTAATACCTCTTAAGGGAGAACCCAAACCCATGACCTTCAAATTGGAGTTTGAGAATATAAATAATACTATAGAGTATAAAGCCTTGTTACTAGGGATAATGATAGCAAAAGAAAAAGGAATAAATATTTTTAAAGCTTAGGGTGACACGGAACTCATTGTGAGAGAAATTAAAGGGCAAAATAGAATTATTGAAATAGAGTTTGGGATGAAATAGAAGGCCTAGATGCCTTTTCTATTGAAGTAGTGCCAAGGGAAATGAACACCAAGGTAGATTCCTTAGTAGTTTATGCTTCTCTGCTACTACCCCATCCAGAATTTAAAGACAAGAAATATCATATTGAGATTGTGTATCAAGCATCTATTCTAGATAACATAGAATCTTGGCAAGTCTTTGGAGATGAAAAAAAATTGTAGCTATTCCTAGAAAATGACAAATCCATTTCTAAACATGAATTCAATGATGATAGTCATAAAAGTTTTGATGTCAAGAAGAAATAGAGCCAACATGATGAAGTTCAATTGCAAGGTAATATTATTCCCCCATACTTTGTCTCTTTGGAAAAATTGTTTAATAGACATGATGCCTACATTAAGCAAAAGAGAAATCTTTCAAGTATTTTTCCCTTAAGCTAACCATAGTTCAACTTAAAATAAACTAAGTTCGTTATAGTTAAAATATTGTTAAGCCTTATGAGTTCATAAGGTGTGTGGGTTCATAAACTTAATCAACTCTTTAGAAATCCTCTTTGCCTAAGTTGGATTCTCTTTAGGTCTGGCTTGGTTTACCTCTTCTGTTCTCAAGTTAAGAACATACCCCCATTTAGTGTTAGAAAAAAAACATAATTTATTACAAATCTACCATAGGGAGTTGTAGCTATCAATTTAGAGAAAAGCCAATCTACTCATAAATGACTTTTCAACTATTTGTAACTAGATATTGTTCCTAATTTGGGCATTCAAGAGTCATAATCAAAGAATTTTTTTTTTACCAATAGTCCCTAATGCATCTTTGTGATAAAAAAAATTCCACATACAAGAAAACTTACATTTACGAAATAAAATACATCACAATGAGGCTTTTCAATCTTCCAAAGATTTGCCTTGGTTAAACTATATTCACCTAGGTTTGGATCTTGTTTCCCCAAAAATTTCCATGGTTCCACTTCTTGCACATTAACTTGAGAATTAGTAGTCCAAGGAGCTCATATAAATATATATATCATAAATGCATATAATTTCAAATGTTACATAATCTTATTAACATAATTTAATTTAATTTCTTTTCCTAATCATTTCAAATAATTCATTCAAAATGTTAAAATATCATAAACCATCGTAATAAAATTAAAATTTATTTGCATATCACATTAAATCAAAAATCATTGTAATCATCATATCATAATCTAATTCTATCATGTCATAAAGTTGCATCCATATGTATTTGATCATTCCATTTACAATATCTATTTCATAGTACTTATCATAGATGCAAAACACTACTAAAAATGTCAACATCAATAGATAAATAAGCCATTGTCCTACTAAGTCTTGAATAATGTCAAAATATCCAATCTGAAATATCAAAAAAGCAAGTAACATATCCCCACTTAAACATTACATTACAAGCATTTCTACAATTTAGCTTCTATCAAAACAATTGAAAAAGGTTAGTACATGAACAAAATTAATAATTATATCATTTAGTTCTTAATGTGAAACATAATTGAAGATCATCAAAATGTAGATATTAAAATAACATAATCCTATAGTCTCAAAAGTATATCAAAACATCAAATTAGAAGTATCATAATGCAACTATGTCATCTATACTATGATGGATCAGGTGAGGCCTCATAATGAGAATGATGCCCACAAGATGATATACTAATATAGATATCCCTTGTTAGAGAATGGACCCTATTAGGAGTCTATTACAACATTTAGTACAATGAGTCCCTGTTAGGAGATTCCAACCCCACTAGTAGTTGTAGTACAATGTATGCAAGAAGAGTCCACTACACAAACAAGCAATTTCAACTACAAGAAGAGCTCACTACTCAAACAAGTAATTTACTATTATTTCCTCCTTTCCTTTGATCTTTCAACCAAATCAATCAATATCAGACCTTTTAGATTAGGTCACAAACCTCATATCCAAATATCAAACCTAAGATCACTCAATAAAACCTTGGCAATGAAGTTGCCTTCACTTTTGTACTACTCTGCTCAACTTCGCATTTTGTACTCTCTACTTCTTATCATAAATTATAAAACCATATCATTCCATACCATGATAAAGGAAAGTGTCCTTCTTTTATACCAAGTCCTCAAAAAAATTCCCTGAGTTAGCTGTTAGACCTTCTTGATTAATTATTATAGGACCACATTAAGAACATGTTACACTTAGCGATAACATTAATCTTCCACCTTGAAACTTGAATAACTTTTCATACATGAAATATCATGATGAGAGAGCTTAGCCACATCATCATCAACATGTCTTTTTCACATCCTCAATCTCGATCCTTTCACTATCAACTCTACTAAGAGATATAACAAGTTTACCAGAACATGCCTCTGTAAAATCTATCTTAGAATAGACATCACCAAAACTTACCTAACTTCTTCTATAATTATCCTTTCTTCTTCTAACATTAACTACATATACCAAATACTCAAAAGTATTTCCCATAACCTCGAGTAGTTAGATTACTCAACTTTTCATCTATACCAACTTGATCTTTCTATTGTTTTTTTGTTAGATACCATAGAAAAATGCTATGTTGACATCAATGACAACCTTAGTTATAAATGTAACATATCATCATAGTAACATATCTACAATACTCCCCCATCAGAATATCATCAGAATTCATGCTTCCAACCAATCTTCTAACATAGATACCCTAAGAAGACCTCTTCTTTAAACCATGAAAAAAGAGTGGAATATGCTCAAGAAGATAACTCTAGTGGAAAAGAGAATGAAGTGGATCACATAGAGTCATAAAAAGGTGAGAAACTTCTATTTAGAAGGGTACTGATCAAGCAACTAGCTCCTAATGAACCTAAGCATGAGAGGGCTTTGTTTAGAATTAGATGTAAGATTATTGGATAGGTCTACAATGTAGTTGTGGATTCAAGCTCTACTAACAACATAATATTAGATTGAACTAATTAAGATACCCCATGTGAATCCATACAAGGCAAATTGGCTCAACAAGGGTCAAAGTATACTAGTCAATGAATAGACTTGGGTGGACTTCTCTGTAATAGGGTACAAGGACAAACTATTGTGTGACATCTTACCTGTGGATGCTTTCCATCTGCTATTAGCTAGACCTGGCAGTATGATAGAGAGGAAGTATATGATGGGAAGGAAAAAATTGTATCATTCAAGAAAGGAGACATAACTTTTAAAATCCAATCTTTGTTGGAAGGAGAAGAACCATAGCCCAAGGTGCCTAGTGTATTTCTATGTAGTGGGAAGAAATTTATTAAAGACCTCAAGGATGATGAGAGCAAAAGGTTTGTAATTGTACTAAAGTCCGAAGGAGAAGACACAATAGTTAAAGAGCCATTGCCTATAGAGGTACAAGAACTTCTTGAAAATTATAAAGAAATTGTAAGTGATAGTACTGCTACCACTTTAACTCCTAGAAGGGTTATAAGACATCAAATAGGCTTTGTTTCCAATGCATCTTCTCCAAATAAAGTAGCATATAAGCTCACTCTAGACAAAACTTAGAAGTAGCAAGATAAGTGAAAGAAATTTTGGATCAAGGTTTGATCAAGAAGAGCATAAGCCCATGTGAAGTCCCTATTGTACTAGCATCCAAGAAGGGAGGGAAATGGAGACTATGCATAGAATTAAGGGCCATAAATAGAATCACAATTAGGTATAAAGAAATGGTAAGTGATGACACTCCTACCATTTTACCTACTAGAAGGTTTATAAGCCATCAAATAGAATTTTTTCTTGATGCATATTTTCCAACCAAATTAGCATATAAGCTTACTCTAGAAAAAAATTGGAAGTAGAAAGACAAGTGCAAGAACTTTTGGACAAGGTCTAATGAAGAAGAGCATAAGCTCATGTGCAATACCTGTTGTACTAGCATCTAAGAAGGGAGGGAGATTGAGACTATGCACAAACTCAAGGGCCATAAAGAGGATCACAATTAGGTATAAATAAATTTTAAGTGATGGTACTCCTTCCACTTTACCTCCTAGAAGGGTTGTAAGCCATCAAATAGACTTTTTTCCTGAAGCATCTTTTCCAAACAAAGTAGCATATAAACTCACTCTGGACAAAAACTTGGAAGTAGAAAGACAAGTATAAGAACTTTTGGATCAAGGTTTGATCAAAAGGATCATAAGCCCATGTGGAGTTCCTATTATATTAGCATCCAAGAAGGGAGGGAATTGGAGACTAGCACAAACTCAAGGGCCATAAATAGGATCACAATTAGGTATACTTTTCCCATACCTTAGATAGAGGATCTCATGGATTATCTTGGAGGGGCAATGTACTTCACAAAGTTGGACTTGAAGAGTGGATACCACCAAATTAGGATTAAGGAGGGAGATGAATGGAAGATAAAATATGGGCTATATTAATGGCTAGTGATGCCATTTTGTCTCTCAAATTTTCTTAGCACATTCATGAGGCTAATGAATGAATTTATTAAAGAATTCATTGGAAGGTTTGTTGTTGTATATCTAGATGATATACTAATCTTCATGAAGATAAAGGAGGAGAACATCAAACATGTGGAAGCAATATTGCAGAGACATCATGAGGAGAAACTTGCTATAAACATTGAGAAGTGTAACTTCTTCAACTAAAAGCTTGTGTACTTGGGATTTATGGTGTCAAAAGGGTCCTCAAACATGGATCAATAGAAGGTTGTTTCTATCCTCAACTAGCCACCGACTACTACATCTACTGAGTAAGAATTTTTCATGGTCTACCTCAGTTTTATAGGAAATTTATTAATAATTTTAGTGGAATATGTGTACCTTTTCTAGATACCATAAAGGGTGGGGTCAAATCTAAGTTCAAGTGGACCTTATAAGAAGAAAAATATTTTGAGATGCTAAAGAGGCAAGTAACTACCCAACCTATTTTGTAATTACCTATTTTTGAGAAACTTTTCACTATAGAGTGTGATGCAAGTAGCCTAGTAATAGGAGAAGTGTTAAGTCAAGAAGGTAGGCTAGTAGCCTTCTTTAGTTAACAACTTAATGAGGCCAAAAATAAGTATTCTTCCTATGATTTAGAACTTTATGCCTTAGTTTAGTCTCTTAAGAAGTGGAGACATTACCTATTGTCAAAGGAATTTTTTTTATTCACTGACAATCAAGCACTCATCTATATCAACACTCAAGAAAATTTGAGTAATAGGCACTTGAAATGGATGGATTACCTACAAGATTTCACCTTCACAATTAAACATAAGAAGGGGTATGGTCAAGGTGGTAGATGCATTGAGTAGAAGACTATTAACAATCTAAGAAGTTTAGTTGTATAGAATTGGGATAGCCAGCTTCAAGAGTCTTTATAAGGAGGATGAAGACTTTGTAGAGGAATATAATAAAGTATGTTCTAATTTTGAGAAACATTTCCATAGAAAGTTCTCTGAATTTACCTTACAAAATAGATTTTTATTCAAAGACAATCAGTTATGTGTACCAATAGGATCAATAAGGTAAAACCTAATTTAGGAAAAGCACAATAGGAGACTAAGTAGACACTTGAGTGTGAGAAAAACTCTAGAACTAGTCCAAAGGTTCTATTATTGGCCTAAACTAGTCAGAGATGTAACTAGGTATGTTGAACAATACATGGTATGTATGAAAGATAATGGTGGAATAAATAATGTAGGTCTTTATCAACATTTACCATCTCCAAATAGGCCATGGGAGTGTGTTAGCACTTCATATTATGTTTGCACAAGACAAAATAGGGTTGTGATAGTATTTATGTGGTTGTTGATAGATTTAGTAAGATGGGACACTTCATTCCATGTAAGAATACTAATGATGCCAACCACATTGCACATCTATTCTTTAAGGATGTTTTTGTTAAAGTTGATGAAATCTCAACCCCATAGATCCCAAGAATCACTTGCATGCAAACACCTATCACAAAAAGAGAGAGGAAAAAGCTATAGAGGCTAGAATTCCTAGATCCATAGATGAGACATTCTTGATGAGAAAAAAGAGAGATTGATATTATCAAAAGTGAATGAATAAAATTACAAAGAGATCAGTCCTTATAAAAGGAGATCAAAACCCTAACAAGGTAAAACCTAGGTTGCATGATAATAACTAATAAAAGAATTAATTATTATTTGCCTAAAGTTTAGCTTAAGTAAACTAGAGATAATAAGTGTCTTAATAATTAAATAAAAATGATTTAATTAATAAGACAATATCTTATTACTCTTACACCCCCCTTAAGATAAGCTTAGGGAGTAGCTAAAAACCTAGGAACTATTTTTGAAAGCAAATTGGGTCCTGACAATAAGGCTCGATGAGGTACCCAAGCACAACCAAATCTTTGTAAAGACAAGAACTAGAGAAAACCACATGGGAAAATACCTAATCCAAAAATATATGGAAATAATATTCTAGAAGATTAAAAAAAAAGATGATCATGAAGAACACCGCTAAAGTATGAAGTTGCAAACACTGCCAAACTATTGATCTAAAGAATATCCACTATATAGAACATAACTAGGTAGAGAAGACTAAGTTTGAAGAGATAAACAATCAAAGATGGAAGCTATCTTCATGGAATCCAAAAAAAAGGAATTAAAGAATGTCTATATGGTAAATGATCCATCTCATTAAAATGTGTAGGTATCCAGCCACTGCAATCACCTAGTATATAGGATTATATACTAAATACATAGTTCACTCCATAGAACCAAGAAAAAATAGAACCAACATAAACCCCATATAATGTTGAGAGGTAAGACATGAACATTGAAATTGAATACAATATCTCATGCAAAAAGAAGAACTAGGAACATTGAGTGTGCAAAAGAAGTATAAACACATATAGAGGCATCTGTCATTGACATGGTGGGGCTAATGTTATGGAAGGAACACTCACCTAAAAAAGGAAGATGGAGAATATGTCCAACATAAAACCCCCCAAGGCATTATATAATGTAGTGCGAATACAACAAAACAAAAAGTCTCCAAGATTCTGAAATATAATAGAGTGATACTTTATCAGGGTGCATTTGTAGAAATACTACAAAAGGATGTAAAAAAAGATCAAAAGAGACATAAGGATGATACAATAGATAGTACAGCCCATGAAAAAATTCTCTAAAACAACAAAATTGATCCCCAAACCTGAAATGACAAAGATATCCATCAGAATGTAGAAAAGCCAAAAAATTGAATGGGATGTGCCTAGAGTAGAATCTAGAAAATAGAATGTCTCAAAATATATCTCTTGAAGTGCAAAATAGAACTTCTAAATTTGATAGCCATAATAGTGTCAAAAGTCCAAATAAACTACACCATCATGATGGGCTTAGAATACTTTCTGATGCTTCTTTTGGATTAAAAAATAGAGTTTGGATGAGCAAGTTATAGCCGAAAACCACATGTAGCTCAAAAAATTGTTGAAAAGGTTTTTTTTAAATTACTACATTGGGATCTATGTGAGAATGCCCCAAAAAGTATGACAACTAGTACAATAAATTACCTTGGGAAGCATCTTTGTTCTGTACCAAAATAGTATCAATTTGCATGCCCAAAAATCTTGACTTGTTGGTAAAAAATTCTCAATTTTTGTATCAAAAATCACAAAATCACTTCCTCAAGAAATGTGCCAAAAAAATATCAATTTGTATGCTAAATTTAGAAAATTATCTCCTTAGGAAATGTGGCAAAAATCTCAATTTGTGTACTAAAAATCTCAAAATCATTGCCTTGGAAAATGTGCAAAAAATCAAAAAATCATCACCTCAGGAAACATGCCCAATTTGGAAGCAATATTATTTTGCCTCAAATTCCAATTGTGTCTAAATTTGAAAAAAATTATGTGAAAAATGGGTTTTTGGGTGCTTTGAAGTCAATGATGATGTGTGTTTGGGCTCAAAGTGATCTAAAAATTAGTGACCCCCAAATTCAATACAAAATAACTTTGAAAATTGAAACCCTTTGAAAGAAAAAGTATAGATCTAAAAGGCAAGACAAAATTCTCAAAAATAGAACAAAGGCATGAAGATTTGGAGCTCTAATACCATGTTGAGGTTGATAAAATATCAACCCCACAACGCCCATGAATCACCTACATACAAACACCTATCACATAGAGAGAGAAGAAAAAGCTATGGAGGCTGGAATTCCTAGATCCATAGATGAGACATTCTTGTTGAGAAAAAAAGGAGATTGTTATTATCAAATGTGAATGAATAAAATTAGAAAGAGATCAATCCTTATAAAAGGAGATCAAAACCCTAACAAGGTAAAACCTAGGTTGCATCATGATAATTAATAAAAGAATTAATTATTATAAGTCTAAAGTTTAGCTTAAGTAAACTAGAGATAATAAGTGGCTTAACAATTAAATTTAAATGATTTAATTAATAAGGAAATATCTTATTATTCTAATAGTTGTAAGGATTCATGGACTTCTATTAAGCATTGTTTTAGATAGAAATGTGAAGTTCATGAGCCACTATTGGAAGACATGGATTAGACTTGGTACAAACCTATCATTTGGTTTAGTCTACCATCCTCAAACTGGTGGCTAGATTGAGGTGGTTAATAGGGTGTTAGGTAATCTCTTAAGGTACCTAACTAAGGAATATGGGAAAACATAGGATGTCATAATTTTTGAAATAGAGTATGCTTACAATGATAATAACCGTAGGAAAAATTCTTTTTGAAATTGTATATGGAATGCATCCAAGGGGTGTATGTGAGTTGAGATCTTGGAGGAATGGAACATAAAAGTGGACATGCTAAATTTTTTCCCAAACCATGAAAGAAATCCAAAAGAAAATCAAGAAGGCTATCCAAGATAATACTAAAAAGTTGAAAGCCAAGGTAGATGAAAGAAGGAAAGACATTTAGTTTGCCATTGGAGATTATGTCTATTGGAATTCTTTAGAATAACTAAGAGGGGGGGTGAATTAGTTATCCAAGGTCCAAATGTACAAATAAAAATTTTCACAACTTAGTGAATCCATATCCATAAAACATATTCATCATGTATGCATCCATTAGATCATACAATCACTTAAACTTCTAGGTTACTATCAAATCAACTTTGCAGAAATGTAAGCATAAAAAATTATAGATTCAATAATACATTTGACACAATGATTTTACGTGTAAATCCAATTTGGGAAAAACCACTAGTAACATGCTACTCATTCTCACTCTTCTGAATGATGCTTTGTGAAAGGCCAACCTTGTTATAGGCTACAATGCACACTGTTAAATGTGACCTAGTTAGAGGATTTCAATCACCCTATTAGGAGTGGGCCTTGTTAGAGGACTTTAGATCATTCACTTCGAATATCACCCTATTAAAGTATTTAAAAATTACTATTAGGTCAACCTTAATTCAAAGGATTTACCCCAAACTGGTACAATGATTAGAAAGTAATAGTAAGGCTTGATCTGATAACAACTTACAACACACTTGCAAATTATAAGTCTCTATTTTCAGTCCTACCTTCTGCTTGGCCTTTACATACTTCAACTCTATAGCTTGTAACCCTTCAAGCATTCATACCCTTAAGCCTTCTTGCTTTTCTTTCCAATAGAAGTCTCTTCTCTTTGGTTACTGAATGAAGCAATACCTTAAACTCCTTGTCCTCCTTAGGTTCTCACACATGACAACCTTTTCTTCTAACCAACCATCACTATAAATAGAAAATTAAGATATTTTGTCATTCAACCTCTATTATCATCCTTTTAAGGGTTAGGTAGGATTAAGTAGGATTCAATGAATCTACCCATCTTTTTGTTTTACTCCCTTCTAGAGACTTCTCCTTCAATCCTTTTTTAATTCACCTCAAAATGGTTCATCTTGAATTCTATGCCACCAAATCATTAAGCTTATCTTTCACATAGTTCACACAATCCAATAAATCAAACTTGCTAGATTAGATTTGTCAAATTCATGATCTTTCTCATAATTTTGTTACTCAAAATTAACTTGCTTATTATGCTCAACTTCTACTATCAAATCACTCGGCATGAACTAAAGTTTATTGGTGCTTGACATCAACTAAACTTTACTTGGCTTACATTGTATCACTTGACATATACTAAAATTTGACTTTTCTTGGCTCCAACTAATTTTTTTCTTGGCTTACACTAACATTATTCGACACAGTTTGATGGTAAGGAACTACAAAAATGGTAATGAATGGCACAATCTGGTTGAACTTTTGTAAGACCTCAAGCCTTTAATGTCCTCTCTGAATGCCATCTTCATAAACCAGAATGCAAACTCTTTACTTTGGGGAGATTCTTCAGGGGGCCTTTACTTTGTGGCCTCTGGCTATCTATCCCTTGTGAGTAAAGAGGAGAAACCTATCTGGGTCAAAGCCTGGATCCCTGAGCTTACGCCTAAGATAAACATTTTCTTTTGGCTCCTCTTACAAGATAAAATCCTCACCCAGGATAATTTAGCCAAGAGAGGCAAAATCTTACCTAATAGATGCTACCTCTGTAAGAAATATCTGGAAATGGTTAATCATATGTTCATCCACTACCCCTTCTCCTCCAAGGTGTGGAGCCATCTGACTACTAACTTGGACTTCAACTGGTGCCTTCCAGCTTGCATCCAGGACTTCTTTAGTCAGTGAAGAAGCCACCACCAAGGATTGAAATCTCAGTTATTGAGCTCCTGGATCCTCCCACACTTTTTTTGGGGAATTTGGAAGGACCAAAACAATAGGATATTTAGAGATAGAGAAGCTCCTAAGGTTATAATAGCTGAGAAATCTGAAAGCCTTATGACAAAGAACTATGCCATAACCAAAGAAGGAGACTTAAAGGTTGAAAGGAACAGTAAAGCAGGAAAGAAGACAGGATCAAAAGAAGATAGGAGGCTATTTGGTCTTTTCCCCCTAAGAATTGGCATAAAGCCAATTTTGATGGGGTGGCCAAGGGGAATCCTGGTCCAACTGTATGCGGAGTTATCATAAGAAATAGTTTAGGAGGTGGTATTGCTACTATCCCTTCCCCTATTGGCCACCAAACCAATCATCTAGCTGAAGCTAGTGTTGCTAGGTTCATTGTTAAGTTGGCCCTGGCCTCAAGGATTAAGCAGCTATGGCTTGAAGGTGACTCCTTAAATATAATAAATTGTATTTTAGGAGTCACTAAACCCTCCTGGACCATCAAAAGCATTATTGAGGACCTAAAACCAGACTTGAGGAAATTTAAAAACTACCACGTCAACCACGTTTATCGTGAAGCAAACGTGATCATTGACTAGTTTGCCAACGAAGTAGTTACTAGCAACTCAGTGATAACGTGGGGAAGCAACACTAATTTTATGGCGGTGGTGACTGAGCTAATTTGAAAGGAGAAAATCCATGGCACCAACATAATGTCCTTTTAATGATGATAGGATTTGCAAAATCATACTTCAAAAAGGGAATTATTTGGAGTTATGCGAAACCCCTTCCACTCCATGATCACATGTATAGAAGATACAAGCTGAAGGAAGCCAGAAATAAACCCATTAACATGTGCAATATTTTTTTTTTTCTCTCAGCACCTTTTTCTACTCTGAACTTGGCAATATTGCTAGTGGTTTAGGGTTAGTTGAGCCAAAAATTGCAATGGTGGGAGAAAGGATTAGAAGAGAGCCATGGAGAAAAGCAGAGAGATGGAAAGAGAAGAGGAAGGTCTGGAGAAAGCTCCAAAAGGGCAGTATAACCAGATTCATGGAGAAACTTCATGGATTTGATGTGGGGGTTACTAAAGCTATGGTTGATTCCTAGAAAAATGGCAGGGTCAAAATTGATGGTGTTTCCCACCAAATCACTGGGGATCTTATTGCGAAGGTGATTGGATTTTCTTAGGATGGCTTGAACTTCTACAGGGACAAGAAGATGTCTGCCAATGTTGTCAATGACTTTGTCAAGGATGATAAGGAGAAAAGAAAACTGGTCAAGATTGACACCTACTACGACATAGATTCCATCAAAAATTTCTGGAGGTATGTTCTCAGGATTATCATTAAATATGTCACTCTTGACCCTAGGTTTGATAGAATTAGGACTCATCATTTTGTTCTGTTAAATTACTTTAGACACAAAGTGAAAATTTCTTTTCCTTATTACATTTTCACCTCCATGGCCAAGAATAGAGAGGGGTTTAAGAAATGCCCTGTCAAAAATCCTGCCCTCCATGAGGGTCTTCTGCTTCTGATTTATGAGTTCTTAAAAACCCATACTAGAGGTAAAACCATTGGGGATTTGGGTAGTGCCTCGAAGGACATTGCCAATTCTGATTTTGGGGATGAGCTTGTAGTGAAATTAGAGAAAATTGACACCCCAAGAAAAACTATCCCAATTACCCGTGATCCCTGCATCCCAAGCAGGAAGAGCCTTAGATGTCTCCCCCCTATCCCCCCCTCTCCTCATCCTAAGGAGGTGAAAGAGGCTAGTGATGATGATGTGGAGTCTAATATGGAGTCAAAGGAGGAGAACTCAAAGATGGGGAAGGAAAGTGAGATGGAAGAAGATAAGGGGAGAGAAAATGACAAGGAGGTGGTGACCCCTATGGACCCCAAGGTTAACCCAAAGAAAAGAAAAGTGAACCAAGCCTTGCCCCAGGAACATCCCAACAACCATGTTGATGTTCCCCCTAGCTCTACCCTACCCAATTCACCTTAGGAGGTTCCTGTTTCACCTCCAAAGGAGATGATTGAAATCATGGTTGAAAAAGGGGGGGAGGTAATTAGAAAGAACAACAGGAGGTCCTGGAGGAACTTCTATGGGGACAAAGTCAGTTTGGGTATCGTTAGAGAACCTACTAAAATCTAAGTGCTCGAGGACCTTGACAAAAGTACCCACTACAAAGAGCTCATTGACTTGACTCTTTTGGTTGTCTCTAACAATGTGTGTGAAACTAGTTTCAACTTCCTGAACAATGCAAAGAATAGTCTGATTGACAACTTTTGATCCATCAAGTGGCTTTTTCAAGAAATTGAGGCTCTAAAGGATAGGAACAACTAGCCCAACAACCAGGGTATTGACAAGGACCAGGAAGCTAGAGGAAGCAATGACCAGGTGGGTATCCAGGAGAAAGATAGAGGTTAGGTTTCCAGAGACCATCAGGATGACAGACTCACCCAGCTTGAGTAGAAGGTCCAAAGGCTGGATTCTATCCACTAGATAATCACCAAACAAATAGTGGACACCATTTACACCTTGAATGAGAATATTGTCAATTTGGGGGACTATCTGACTACAACTGGCCTTGATAGGGATGCAGAGCATAACACAGAGCAAGGATTCAACTAGGATGAATTTTAGAAAGAGGCTAGTGACTAGGTGAATGAGGGGAACCAGATGAACACTCCTACCAGGATTCAGGAGGGCGTGGCCAGTCAGAAGGAAAATGGTGCTACAAAAACCCTGCAAGCCATGGACATGGATGACCACTAGCCTATTTGCCTGGCTTTTCTTTTCTATCTCTGGCCTTTTTTCTTTGGCTTCGGGCCTTCTTTTGTCTCTTGCCTTTTGTGGCAGTTTTTTGTTTGTTTAGTCTGTTTCATCTCGCTCTTTTTGCTATAGAACTTTGGGTTTCAAGATCTTTGTAAAAATTGTTTTACCTAATTAAAAACATTATTCAACACCTACTATGCAGATTGTTAAGCTTGGTAGACTTAATTTGTTTTACTTGTTCTTCTAAACTTAACCACTATATCCATCCTTTGTAACCTTAAGTAGATAATCAATACACAATTACATCATTTTTTTAACTGGTCCTTATACTCTTTTTACATGCCATAACTCAACCTTTCCTCTAGGTTCTATTGTTACCTCATTTGATCAAATCTTCTTCATCAATCAAACAAATGATAGTACTCAAATCATTTAAGTAATTATCTTACCAGGAAGTAGTAGGTTTGACATCAGTGATAGAATAATGATTGAAACACATTCTCATACTTGTATCAATCTATTTTCAACAATCTCCCTCTTTGGTATTGATGGAAAAGAAAACTTAATCAGTACAACCAACAATAATACCAAAAAGAACATAATTCCTTGTATTGAAATCTCTCCCTCTATCAACAAATTTCATCTTCTATATAGGTTACAAAATTCTATTACAATCAACTCATCCCTATGACTCCCTCTTGATTATTTCTTATATTTGTCTCAACACTATCCCTTTTGAGTAGATACTCCATGTTTCTTCTATTTTTATCCTCTATAATCTCCCTCTTTGGATTGTTGGATTTCTCCCTTTATTTCTATCTTTCGTTGGTTTTCTCCTTCTTTGAAAACAATGTCAAAGTTTTTTCATCTTAATATGTGTAAGACCCTTCATTAATACCTTATTATAAGACTTAATAACATGAATATGATTAGAGCTAGGGAGAGTAAGGAGATTAGATGTCATACTTCTACCTCTTGTGTATAGAATATAAATTATATATTGTTTCCATACACCTTATGATAGAATGATGGTAAGAAAGTTTAAGGATATAAGTATGTCACGATTGGCACTTCCTTATCAATAATGAACCTAATATTTTATTGAGATTAACATATATATTTTAGTTATTGTTGTACTAAGTGCCCTATTTGGAATTTAATTAGGTTGAAAAGCTAAGACCCTAAGGAATAAAGGCTCAAGGTGTCATAACTTAGAAACTATGTTGATGGGTTCATGATATTCTATGGCCTTTTAGGATAATTGAATTAGATGTTTATTATGGTAAAATGAATCGACACCCACTCTTGTGAATATTAATAGTCATAGATGAAAGTTGTTATCAAAATGGGATAAGGCTCTACATGGTAGAGCTCGATATGAGGTAATGTAATGAGTTAATTATTGTATAAGTAGTATTAGGTGGATATGTTGATATTCATGAGAATAGGTTATATGGCCCAATAAAATGTAATGGATTTATTTTATGATTAGTGTTGAAAACTATGTGAGTATGCAGACATCCTAATTACCTGACATAATTGATACACCTTATAATGTATTATCTCATAATGATAATGGGATACTAATAGAAATCAAACTATATTTAATTAAATCAAAGGATACTAGCTATGAAGTTCATATTTTTGTGATTTTGACTTAAGATATGTATTCGAAACTAATTTTCATGTTGGATGACTTAACAATATAGAATCAACATTTCATCATTTTGATATGAAATGGATGTAATTTAGAATGTTAGTTGGATCATTTGATTAGATATTAATTTTGATATGCAAATTTTGATATTTCAATATTTTAAATGATCTATACAAAAATTATTAAAAAATAAAAGCTGACTATGATGTGAGGGTGAATGATTTAATATGAATTATCATGTACCTATATACATGCATTTTATATAATTTTGCATTGCACTACTGATGTTTGAGTTTAGTGTGCAGGCATTTGAACCGTGGAATCTAATTGGGGAAACAAGGTCCAAACTTCTATGGACACAATATAGCCAAGGTAAATCTTTGGAAGGATTCAAAGCCTCATTGTGATGTGTTTGTTCTATAAATGTAAGCTTGCATGTGTGTAATAAATATATATTCATGAATGAATTAGGGACATATCATTGAGATGTGTAATGTGTTTTCATGTGTCACTTGACATTTATAAATTATTTATGTGTTGATGACATGTCACCTAGGGGTTAAGCCATGGTTTCACTTAACCTTAAACTATTTGACTTTCAAAATATTTAAGCATATCCACTTGGAGAAAGGATAGGATGGATCTACATCAAGGGAAATTTCGAATTCAAACTTGACAAGGATTTTTGAGGGTTAATAGGTGGTCCCAAGATGCCATTTTTGTGAAATAAGCTACCTATATGTTATCATAACATTTTAGGGGACTAAATTTGACCATTTTGTTGCTTAGCTAGCCTAGGGGACCCCTTAAGCAATGCATTCTTCCACCAATTCGAAAATTGAGTTGTTCCATTAGTTCATCCCCATTTTGCCTCTTAGTCAAAAGTAACAAATTTGGTAGGGAAAAAGTTGTAAGAGATAGTGACTTGATGCTTTTTCCAAAAAAATAGTAGGAGACTCTTTTAGGGGACTTGGACAAACTAGTGAGGTGTTCACCCACTCTTTAAGTTTAGAGACAATTAGGGTTATGGAAGAAAGTCT
The DNA here is from genome assembly GCA_028749045.1 of Cupressus sempervirens. Lineage (NCBI taxonomy): Eukaryota > Viridiplantae > Streptophyta > Pinopsida > Cupressales > Cupressaceae > Cupressus > Cupressus sempervirens. The sequence continues at coordinate 456,107,361 of CM053784.1, forward strand.
AGGGAAAGTAGCTCTTCATCAACTGTCATTTCCTATAGCTTGGACAGTGGTTTGTGCCCATGCCATGACCTTCTTTTTCACTTGTATAATAGTGTTGTAATCTTGTTAAATTATTGTTTGTTAAATCAAGTTTTGTGTTGTGTTGGGGGGATTGCAGATTTTGTTGCATTCATTTTTTTTGGATTTCTTTCTTTGTTCTTTTTATTGAGTTTTGATTGTTAATTGGTGTGAAGGCTTCACTAACCCTTGGGAGAGAAGAAATGCCTTGGGTGAAGGGGTTAGTTGGGCTCAACATTGAAGTTGAGAGATTTTCCTCTTGGAGAGGATTTTGATGTTCATGGAGTATGGGCTCCATTGAAGCCACATGACTTGTTTGATAGCCTTGAAAAGGAACTTTTTGTATTATGGACATATAAGCATATTGATGTAATGAGGAGGATGTATTTTGATGGCCTTGATGAGGCATTGTGTAATTGCGAATGTATATGTGTATATGGATATGGCATTTTCCCCTTTGGAGAGCCCACCTTCACCTACTATTTGTTATGATTCTAAAGGTGAATAATTTTGTTAAACTTTGGAGGGCTTGTAAATGTATGGTGATATTATGTTTGTATGCATTGTGAAATGCTTGAGTATAACCCTATTTGAGCCTTGTTTCCCCTGATCAGTGGGTGGCTTCGTAAAAGCCTAGGATGGGAGATGAGCCTCCATGGTTCTTGTGTAAATAATTTTGTAGGTTTTGTGCTCATTGGATTCAAGGAAGAATTTTGGTGTCTTCCCTTATGTTTAAGAAGCATTAAAGATACCTTGTCTTTGGTGTATTTCATTTTTAATGGGAATCCCCTACCTTATTTGTTTTTTTGTGAAGAATGGCTTAATGTTAGCAATATGAGGTTGTGGAGATGTGAATGGACTCATAGTTAGAGATGTGTATTCAAATGTATTGGTATGAAAAGAAGAATTTCCTAGATTATATGGTTGGAATATAGAAGAACCTCTCTAAAACGTATAGTTCCTTGTGCTTCATGTTCATAGTATTGTCTAGACATAAGTGAATCAAATTCATTATGAATCTGGAAACAAGATAAGGAAGGTGTATTAAAATATGTTGTATATGAAAGGTATTTCAATAATAAATCATTTTCCAAAAATGCCACTCATTTGAAAGTTTCATCATAGGGATCGAATTATGACATAATTTATCTTGTATAAAAAAAAGATATAAAATTTGATGTACTAAAGAAAGTAATTTTTATGAACTAATTAATAAGTTTCAAGTGGTATATTTCTATGATTTCTAGTGTTTCAAGAGATTTAACATTTTAGATATATTTATTTCCACATTAATAGTATAATCAAATCAATTATCTCCCAAGGCTTATGGCATAAAATATCAAAGTAAGGGAGGTGAACCTAATAGAAGTAATAGTACAAAGGAAGATAATATTTCAACAAACAAGCTTGTACATGTATAATAACCTCTCTAGAATTTGTATGGGAGAGGAAATAATTCCCTTCCAATTATAGACCAATATTTAATCCCAAGGATATTCCTTAGAATTTCCTCTTGAGTTCCCACAAAATAAATCCCCTAAACCAAGTTAAATATAGGGTAGGAATAACCAAAGAACACCTAGACTAAGGATAATTACACAAAATAATCATGTAACACTCCTTTAAAAAAAATTTAAAAAAATAAATAAACCACATTTATCAAATAAAGGAGACTACATACTATATTATAACACTAAATAAATAAACCATAAAAAATGGCAAGAAATTTTTCTATCATCCTTTTCCCTAGGTGAGTGGCCAACATAGTACCAACACACTCATAACAAAACTAGAAAAAAAGAAAAAAAGAAAAAATGAGAAAGCAATTACCAAGGTTTACCATTGTCAATTCACATCACCTATCATCCTTACCTTACATGTGCGAAGGTCTTCCTCACTTGGAAATTGTACCACATTCCCCCAAGATGCATGACCTTGGGAGTAATGAAAAAGAAAAAAAGGTTGGGGTGTAAGAATTTGGTATAGCTCTGATACCATGTAAGAATTTGGTATAGCCTTGATACCAAGTAAGAATTTAGTATAGCTTTGATACCATATAAGAATTTTCCTTAGGGAAAAATCACCCAAGATCAAGAAACTTAAGCACAAGCACAATAGTAGATCAACAAGGTATGATCATAATAACAATATCCAAAATTGATTTATTTTCATTCAATGTTCAGTCATGTTCTATCATGTTCAGTCCATACACACTAGGAGTGCCTGAATATAAAGGCCTCTAGAATGCTAGGAGTCAACATATTGATAAGTCTTACAACCAAGCACATGTCCATCAAGCATGGGTTATCCACCATTTAGCACAAAAGTTAGTGTGATGATGAGAGGATAAGCCTACAAAGATGTAACACAAAAAATAATGTTGTAGAAACCATGTACTTGAATGAGAGTGTGAATAACTGTGAAGTCTACATGACAACTCAGTTAATTATGCAAACTCTAGTGTTGTAGACACCATGTGCTGAATTAGAGTTGCTTACTTCTATGTTGTCAACATGACAACTCATAAGAGTAAGATAACTCCTAGGTGTCAACCTAATAAATAATAAAATAATACATTAACCTAAGTAAACTTAAGTAAAGTGTAATAAGTAAATACTTATTTACACCAACACCCCCCCTTAAGTGTAACTTAGGGGAATGCACTTAAGTTTATGAAAGATAGGAAGAAAATGTAAGATGGGTCCTGGCTACTAGGCCATGTTTGGTACCCATGTACAAAATGCAATGCAATCTCTCATAAAGTGGAGAAAGAGGGAAAATCTCATGGGAAAAACCCTCCCCAAAAAAGAGAGATGAAAAAAAAAAAGATGCATGGATGGATGGAGTAATCAAGACCCCCCATTACAACATACATCAAGTATATACAAAAGAGAAGTAGAAGGACAAAATCCCATAAGAGGAAAATAGAAAGAATCCCAAAGATGAATGGTTTCTCTAAAACCTACTCAACTGTCCCTGTGTCAATACTGATGGTTGTCCCTTCCAACACTTCTAAAAAGAACAAGTGTAGATCTAACAAGCATGGATGTTCTATGTAGAACATGTCCCAAAGAACCAAGTGTCTCCTCAAATGATAAAGAGACCTCATGTAACTATTCTACATAAGGATCCACAATCACATCAACCTATGAAGACTGATCATGTAGAGAATGGACAAGAGGTTTAGTGTAAACCCTCACAAAAATTGAAGAAGGATCTACTTCAGGAAAGAGAAGATGTCGATCATAAAAAATGTCTTCCAAATCTGCTATGTGTGACTCCACAAACAAACCTTCAATGTCTTTTAAGAAGTCATCTATTGATGCTAGAACTCAAAGATAATGTGTAACATGTTGTACTAAAGTACATGAACCTATCATTGTGGCAATGGATGAAGTATTCACCTTAATAAAGAGAAGACAACTATCATCAATGATGTTTCCCACATCTTCAATGTGAGACTCCATGAACAACCCTACAATGGATGGAAGGAAATCATCCCATGAAGCTAAAGTAGGAAGACATGGTAAATCTTATTGCATTGAATTGGAAGCATCTATCACTAGAACTAGATTAGTAGGAGCAACAAGAGCATCAGGAGGTGTGATGTCATCTAGAGAGGATGTAACTACAACTAGAGGTAAAAAATATTTTGGGAATGAAGGAATGTTTGGATCTGGTGTGTTATAGATAGTGCATGTACAATAGACCACTTGTCAAAATGTACAAAGTGGACTTATAGTTTTTCTATTTAAAATTTCCTTTTGAGGTTTAGATCTAGTACTAAGCACTATTTCTCAGATGTACAACAACTTTGAAAAGTAATCAAATCAATACAATATAGAAAAGGCCCTAGTTTTGACATTTTTGTCCACACAACCCTATAATTTAATTACATATCTGGAAAATAGATGAAAAATTACACAGTTTCAAAAAAAATTGAACCTAAAAATGTGTCTAAATGAGCCTATATGGAGCATTTCAATTTGCAAAATGTAGGATTGGATAGGTACAGTCACCAAAAATGCAATTTTTGACAAATTTGTGTACCAAACCAAAAAAAATAGCATCACTAAAAAGTTCAAGAAATTCTACCCAAAATATAAAAAAACCACACCTAATTTGTAATCTAGATAACTGAGATATGGCCTCCCAAAGTCAAACTATCAAATCAAAACTAAGTCTGAAGAATGGTCTAGGTAGCAAACTCTAAGGTTAAATTTGACAGTCAAACAATTATCATAGTAGTTCAAGTTGGCTTGGAAATGATGAGTGTGTCTTTCACACTGATGTGGGATATATAATCCCCACTAGTGGCCACTCAAACCAACCATTTGTTTGGATTTTTGACAACAGCTTAGTTTGCGGGTCATTTTTACATTCTTGTGACCATCCACCATGAGTTAATGAACCAAGTGTATTTTTCAAAATGTTATGACTACCAAATAATAAATGGAATATTTGAATGCATAGGGAATATTCGCTATGAGGGCCAAGGCTTGACCACCTAGTTCCTTTAAAAAAATTCTCTACAAGCCCAAATTCTCTCTGTAAGCCCAAATTCTTCCAAAATTTTTAGAAATATACTGATGAAATGACTGAGAAAAAATTAATTTGATCTAAAAATAAAAATTTTAGATCTAAAAGACAAACATACCAAACTACAAATCAGGTCTTCGGGTGCCAGTTTGCAAAAAAAATTGCCTCAAATTTGAATATGGCATAGGGTAGGTGGATTTATAATCAATTTTCACTTAATCAACATTTTGAACGTAATGGCGAGGTTCGCTTTGGCTCTAGATGTTCCCAATGAATGCGATACTTTGGATCTGGTTTGAGGTTTCCTCAGAGAGGTGAAGCAAGATTGATCTTGATCGACTATGTGAAGAGAAATTCCCTTAGCTCTAATACCATGTAAGAATTTGGTATAGCTCTGATATAATGTAAGAATTTTCCTTAGGGAAAAATCACCCAAGATCAAGGAACTCAAGCACAAGCACAATAGTAGATCTACAAGGTATGATCAGAATAACAATATCCAAAATTGATTTATTGTCATTTAATGTTTAGTCATGCTCTATCATGTTCAGCCCATACACACTAGGAGTGCCTGAATATAAAAGCCTCTGGAATGCTTCTAGAATGCCCAAGAGTCATCATATTGATAAGTCTTACAACCGAGCACATGTCCATCAAGCGTGGGTTATCCTGCATTCAGCATAGAAGTTAGTGTGATGATGAGAGGATAAGCCTACAAATATGTAGCACAAAAAATAATGTTGTAGACACCATGTTCTTGAATGAGAGTGTGAATAACTTTGTTGTATACATGATAAATCAGTTAATTATGCAAACTCTAGTGTTGTAGACACCATGTGCTGAATTAGAATTGCTTAGTTTTGTGTTGTCAACATGACAAATCATAAGAGTACACAAACTCCTAGGTGTCAACCTAATAAATAATAAAATAATGAATTGACCTAAGTAAACTTAAGTAAAGTGTAATAAGTAAATACTTATTTACACCAACATGAAAAAATTAGAAAACAAATAAAGAAAAAATGAGAAAGCAATTACCAAGGTTGACCATTGTCAATTTACGTCACCTGTCACCCTCACCTCACATGTGGGAAGGACTTCCCCACTTGGAAATCATACCACATTCCCCCAAGATGCATGAATTTAGGAGTAATATAAAAGAAAAAAAGGTGGGGGGAACCTTGGTTGGAGGATAGAGGTAACCCAAGTAAGACTATGATAGGTTGTTCTTGGAGCAAGGGGATAGGTTCCCAAAAGGACCACTTGGGAAGAGGCATCCCCTCTCACATGTCACATCTGAGTTTGGGGAGGCCATGCCTTGGAATGAAAATGGGGTTAGGTGAGTAAAAAGGAAGTGAGGAAAGAAGATAAAAAGAGCTAGGTTAGAAATTAGATATTTCATGGCATGCTTAGTGTTTGGTTAGGAAATAGATTTGAATTTAAAGGGGATGCTTAATAATGAAAAAAAGGTAGATGTTAACAATAATTATTATTGTATAGATGGATGTGTCACATTTATGGGATGGTCAATTGTATGTTGTAGATGTAAATCAAGTATGGTATATGTACTATATTATAGCTTAGGATAAGTATATAAAATAGATTAGTAGATAACCACCATTTTGGATTGATCATTTTGTATTAGGTGTTAGTAGATTAGGATATTAAAAGGAGTTTTAAAAATAAAATAAAATAATAATTAAAAAAAGATTATAATAAAGAAATATAGTGGTCGCTAGATAGGAATAAAGTATTAATTAGATGGTATATATGATTTTTATTATTAATATTGAATATTATATGTTATATCTGCATACATCAATAGTATATCATATAATGTTAGTTAGGATTTCTATTCAAATAGGATACATACATTAGATTATATGGTATAATCATAAGGTATATGTTGCTAGTATATAATAAGTTATAACTTGTGATTTATCATCACATAAATTTAACATATAAAATATATAGGCCAAATGCTATTGGAGTGTAAATTAAATGTGAATGTATATAAAATAGTATTCATTTATTTATTTATTTGTGTATCCATCTTTCTTAACCATCTTGAGTTAGGTGCATGGACCTTCTTTCGGGAGAGAAATCAACTATGTTACCACCATTAATGCAATTTATTCTTCTAAGGGTATTTACCCAATCCACACTTGGCCCTTAGGTACCTCAATCATAATCGTACCTAAAGCTTGGATGATAATGTGAATGCATACACATCAACAACTAGAAAATTACTAATTATTGACCTATCAAGGGTTGTCGATAGAGATACCTAAGTAGGTGATTTAACTCAAATACTTTACGATATTATTAAAGTACCTCCTAAGTAAACTAAAATGCAATTTCATAAAATGAGAAATTATGTGGGAATGACATATTCATATTTAATTTAGATACATGCATAACATAGCTAGGAAGCAAGTCAATAGTTCTATAAAATCTCATCAACTGTCTAGAAGTACTTTAAATGGAGAATGTGGACTTTTGATGAAGTAAATTATGCTTCCACCAACCTCATACAAAAATATTAAATTTATCAGATTCATGTGTATATTCAACCTAGAAGTAAGACTCAAACCTCCACTACACTATTAAGGATCAATTCGATTAAAGAATTGAGGCTAGGTTGCAACCCTATAATCATAACCAATAAGTATCTTGAACCTTTAGTCTTCTATAATTTAGTATAACAGTGTTTAGTTCACTATGTTTTGTCCTAGCTATTAGCCTAAAAAAAAAAAAAAAACTTGTAGTTGTGTTTTTCCTAGTAAAATGTGGGCATGACAATATGTAGATTTGAACATTTTTTAGTTTCTCCCTCTGTCACCTAGCTTGTGATTGATTTATAGTTGTAGCTCTTTGACTACTTTGGACAACTCCTAAAGTAAGATCCACTACATCAATGTGTAACATATGTTAATCATCTTGTTTGATGTAGAGCACTTCTATGCTTCTTAAATAGCCTTGGATAAGGATATAAACCCTAGCTTACCTCTTAGATACTCATGAGCATCCTTAGGTAATGCTTTTGTGAAGATATCAACTAGTTATCCTTTTGTGTTAACATATTCTATCTTCACCTCTTTATCTTGAACTAACTCTCTCAAGTAATGATATTTTATTGCAATCTTCTTAGTCTTTTTATGGATCACATGAATCTTTGATATATTTATAGCACTTGTATTATCACAAAAAAGTATCACAAGTTCATTGATTTCCTCCTTCATACCTTTGAGTAGTTGTTAGATCCATACAATGTTTGTACAATTTACTGCATCACCAACATATTCAGCTTCAATAGTAGATTAAGATATGCACTTTTATCTCTTGCTAGTCCATGTAACTAACCTTTTCCCTAAGAAATATGCTCCTCCACTAGTGCTCTTGTTGTCATCAATATTTCCAACCCAATCAACATTAATGTAGGTTCTCAATTCAAATTTCTCATTTTCCTTTTAGTATATACCATATTCTTCTGTTCCTCTCAGATATCTCATTTTTTCTTAACAAACATCAAATGATTCTCCATAGTATTATCAAATAATCTTGCAACTATCCCAATAGATAATGCAATATTAGGTATGCTATGTACTACATAATGTAATTTATCAATCATAGACCTATACTATGTTGGATTCACCTAACTAAATCATCATTCTTTGATAATTTATGTCCTCTCACCATAGGTGTGCTTACTAGCTTGGAATATTCTAATCCAAAAAAATTTAGTATCTCCTTTACATATTTTGATTGAGTGATGTATATACCATATTTCATTTGACGTACTTGCAAACCCACAAAGAACTTGATCTCTCCAAACATAGACATCTCAAATTCTTTCCTCATTTCATTTGTAAAAGATTTACATAAAGTATATTGACCTCCAAATATGATATCATCAATAAAGATTTTAGATAGTAAAATACATTTTCCTTTATCTGTCTTCAAGTATAGATTATTTTTATCATCAATCCTCTCAAATCTAATCTTCACAAGATAGTTGTGAAGCCTTTCATATCATGCTCTTGATGCTTTCTTTAAACCATATAAAGCTTCATGTAGTCTACATAAAAAAAAAATTTGTTAGCATCAACAAGTCTTTTTGGCTGTTCTACATAAACCTCTTCTTCCAATATGTCATTCAAAAATGTAGATTCAACATCCATTTGATAAACTTTGAAACCTTTGTATGCAGAGTAAGCAATCAAAGTTCTTACTCCTTCCAATCTTATAATATGAGTGATTACTTGTCCATAGTATATCCCTTCTTCTTGTGCATATCCTTTGCAAACTAATCTTTACTTATTCCTTGTGTCTTCACCATTTTTATCTAACTCGTTTCTATACACCCACTTGGTGCCAATCACATTTTTATCTTCTGGTCTAGGAACTAAAGTCCATGTCTTAGTTTTCTCAATTTGTTCAAACTCTTCTTTCTTGGCTTTACTCTAGTCCACATCTTCAAAGACATACTTCACTATTTTAGGTTCAAGCATGCTAGGAAAACATGTATCATTTCTCAACTTGTTCATTGTCATTGGTTTTTCATCTTCATCTCCAATGATTTGTGTTGTAAGGTGATGTCCCATGACATACTTTGAAAATCTTGGCTCTATTATGTTTTCCTCATTTGGCCTCTCAAATTTTGAATCACTATGTACATCTCTATTATGTACTTTAACATCTCTTTCATGTACACTAATCTTAGAATTAGAATATGCCTCAACTTTATTTTGTAACTTGACACTTGAATGTAGCTTGGTTCTTGAATACAACTTGACATTCATAGTATGTGACACGGTAGTCACTGAATATTGTTGTTGATTTGCAACTTGATTTACAACATCTTCATCAAAATTCACACCTCCATAAAAATATACAAATGATTTTTATTCCTCTAGTTCCTTCATAGGTTTAGCCTCATGTACTTCTATATATTCATCAAATTTCACATTTGCACTTTCCACAACCTTGTTAATGTTAGTATTTAAACACTTATAAGCTTTACTTCTTATGGACTAGTTAAGGAATATACCTTCTTCACTTTTTAATCTAATTTACCATTATTGAAATCCTTAAGAATATAACATGTGCTTCCAAATACCTTAAAATATTTTACATTGGATGAGTATCTATACCATAGTTCAAAAGGTATTGAATGAGTGCCTTTCTCGACTTACACATAGTTCAAGGTATAGACAATTGTACTTATAGCTTCTCTCTACTATTTCATAGCAACATTATATTGTTAGGTTTCTTCAAATTAGGCAAACCTCTTACTCTTCTCATGTTACTAATACTAACCAAGTTATCAAGATTAACATGATATAATCTCTTGTGCCCTAGCCACACATCATCAAATTCTACAACTAAACAAGTAGCATCATCCATATCAAGGTAGAATAGATTACCTCTAGTTTGATCACCTTTTCCAATTATTTTTCCATTTGTATCACATATATTAACAATATTTTTCTCAAACTTAACCTTATAACCTAAACTATTCAGTTGTGACACACTCAAAAAATTATAGTTAAGTCCTTCAACATAATAAGCATTGTCACATAAAATCTTTTCGGTGAGTTTGATAGAACCTTTTCCTCTTATCAAACATGGTGCATCATTACCAAACCTTACACTATTTTCACCATAATAATTCAAGGTAATGAACTTACTTTTAGCTCCAATCATGTGATGTGAACACCCACGGTCAATGATCCATCTATTATTCTTGTTCACATAGGACACTAGTTCATTTTCCTCATCTTCATCAGATTCATCCTTCATTGCAACATAAACCACTTCATTATCATGATCGTCAGATCCATATTTAGTTTTGTCTTAAAAAATGTAGCAAGAATTCTTTTCTTTATCTTTGTAATCTTTGTTGTCTTCATCTCTTCTACTTTTTTACTTTTCTCCACCTCTATCATTCTTCTTCTCTAGACATCTAGTAGCAATATGACCAACCTCATTGCAATTAAAACATATGATAGGTAAGTTACCTTTGAATTTTCCATTACCTCTATGAAATCTCCTTTACCTCTATGAAATATCCTTGCTAGTAGTTCTTCAAGTTGTTCTACATCCTTCTCATCCATATCACTATCACTAGAAACATATTTTACATTTTTCTTCTTATTCTCATTAGGTTCCTTCAATGACATCTTAGCTTTGAAATCTCCTTGCTAATAGTACTTCAAGTTTTTCTACATCCTTCTCATCTGTATCACTATCACTAGAAACATATTTTACCTTTTTCTTATTATTCTCATTAGGTTCCTTCCTTGACATCTTAGCTTTGTTAGATTTGAAGTTATCAAAATTAGATAGCTCAAAAGTAGTGAGCCTACCTACCAGACCTTCAAGAGGTAGATTAGAACCTAATATACATCTCAGTTCTTGTATTATAGAAACTCTAATAGCATAAATGCACAATAGTGTTCTCAAAACTTTGGCTAGTATAGTCTCATCATCTATCTTACCAATAGCTCCTCTTATTGCATTAGCAACATGTTTTATCCTAGAGCAATATTGAGCAACATTCTCACCTTCTTGCATTCTCATATCATCAAACTTACCTCTAGGAATTTCAGATTTGACTCGTAAAATGTTTTTGTCTCCTCCATAAATGGTATGAAGAGAATACCACATTTTTTTTGCACTATCACAAACCTTGATATCATCAAACTTAGGATAACTTAGGGCTGAGGCAATCTCCAACATTGCCTAGTTGTATTCCTTCTTTTTTAGATCTTCAATGGTTAGGACTCCAACAAGATTGGCATGCCCTGTGATGATGGTAAATTGTGCATGATCTCAAAGACCTCCTAGGTGTAGTTTCATCAAAATTTCCCATGGAGGAGAGTTATCTCTATTAATCTTGGGTACCTCTCTTTTTGACATCTTGATCTTTTTCTTTGAGTACCTTCAAACTAGTCCTCTTAAGTAGATGGCTTTGATACCAATTGTTGGAATTCTTTAGAATAACTAAGAGGGGGGAGGGGGGGGGGGGGTTGTTGAATGATTTATCCAAGGTCTAGATGTACAAATAAAACTTTTTATAGCTTAGTAAACCCATATCCATAAAACATATTCATCATGCATGCATCCATTAGATCATACAATCACTTAAACTTTTAGGTTACTATCAAATCAACTTTGTAGAAATGTAAGCATAAAAAATAACATATTCAATAATAGATTTAAAACAATGATTTTATATGGAAACCCAATTTAGGAAAATCCACCAATAACATGCTACTCATTCTGACTCTTATGAAGTTATGCCCTGTGAAAGGCCAACCCTATTAAAAATTACAATGCACATTGTTAAATGTGACTTGGTTAGAGGATTTCAATCAACTTATTAGGAGTGAGCTTTGTTAGAGGACTTTAGATCATTCACTTGGAATGTCACCCAGTTAAAGGATTTACAAATGACTGTTAGATCAACCTTAATCCAAAAGAATTACCCTAGATTGGTACAATGATTAGAAAGTAACAACAAGGCTTGATCTGATAACAACATACAACACACTTGCAAATTATAGATCTCTATTTTTAGTCCTCCATTTTTCTTGGCTTTTACACACTTTAGCTTTGATAGCTTGGTCACCCTTCAAGAATTCACACCCTTAAGCCTTCTTTATTTTCTTGCTAATAAAGTCTCTTCTCTTTGGTCACTGAATGAGGCAATAAATTAGACTCCTTGTCTTCCTTAGGTTATCGCACATGACAACTTTTGCTTCTGACCAACCATCACCATAAATAGAAAATTAAGATCTTTTTTCAATCAACCTTTGTGTCCATTTTAGTGTTAGGTAGGATTACATAAGATTCGATGAATCTACCCATCTTTTCATTTTATTCCCTTTTAGAAATTTCTCCTTCAATCCTCTTTGAATTCACCTCAAAAGTATCCATCTTGAATTCCGTGCCACTAGCCCATTAGGCTTATCTTCCACATGGTTTGCACAATCCAAAAAATTAAACTTGTTAGCTTAGATTCATCAAATTCATAATCTTTCTAATAATGCTCTTACTCAGTGTTATCTTGCTTCTGATGCTTGGCACAAACTGCATTTTTCAACATCCACTATAATAACACTCGAAATGAACTAAAGTTTACAAGTTCTCAGCATCAACTAAACTTTACTTGGTTTATACTATATCATTGAACATATACTGAAATTTGGCTTTTCTCAGCTCCAACTGATTTTTTTACTTACACTAATATTTCTTAGTGCCTATTGTGCAGATTGTTAAGCTTGGCAGACTTAATTCATTTTACTTGTTCTTATAAACTTAATCAATGTATCTATGCTTTTCAAACTTAAGCAGTTAATCAATGCACTATAACATCATTGTCTTAACTAATCCTTGTACTCCTTTCACATACCATAACTCAACCTTTCCTCTAGGCTCTATTGTTACCTCATTTGATCAAATCCTCTTCATCAATCAAACAAATGATAGTACTCAAATCATTTAAGCAATTGTCTTACCAACAAGTAGTAGGTTTGATATTAGTGACAAAACAATGATTGAAACACACTCTCATACTTGTATCAATATATTTTCAATATATGTCATGATGCATTTAAACAAGTCCAGGTTGTAGAAGGGTGTGCCAATTAAGCTACAAATAAAAAGAGTAGGGCCTTGCAAAATCATAGCCAAATATGGAGCCAATGCCTATAAAATTTATTTTCCATTAGATTTGGGCATCTCTCTTATTTTCAATGGACAATATTTAGTTGACTTTAGGGGAACACTACCTCAGAGGAGTGAAGGGGTCAATATTGATCTAAATACTACAATATTACCTTCATCAAGAAAGTTGGAAGCTAAAAAAGTGTTGGATTCTAGAGTTAAGAAGGAAGCTTGTTGCTTTCTTTAGTGAGAAGTTGAAAATTCTAAAAGGGAGTATTTTGTGTATGATCAAGAGTCTTATGCTATTGTCTAAGCATTGAAGAACTAGAGACATTGCTTGATTCCTAAGGAGTTTGTGTTATATATTGATTATAAATCTTTACAGTACTTGGGAAGTCAACATAAATTGAACCAAAGACATATGAAGTGGGTTGAATATTTGTAGAGTTTTACATTTGTGATTAAGTATAAGAGTGGAGTTACTAACATAGTTGTTGATGCATTGAGAAGAAGACATTCTTTATTAACTGAGATGAAGGTTGAAGTTCTTGGTTTTGATGAAATGAAAGAGTTGTATGATACTGATCTTGATTTATTTGAGGTGTGGAGAGAGTCCAAAGCACCAAATCTAATAGATCACATCACTAAATATGATGAATTTTTTATTAAAGAAGTACATTGTTCAAAGGTATTTAGTTGTGTATTCCTAGAGGTTTTATGAGGTTGAATCTGATTAAGGAAAAACATAGTGGTGAATTGGTTGGACATTTTGGCATTCATAAGAAATTGAGTTTGCTAAAGAATAAGTATTATTGGCCACAAATGTATAAGGATGTTTAGAAATTTGTAAAGAGTTGTGGAGTTTTTCAAGTTGCAAAAGGAGTAAGTCAAAATACTAGTTTGTATACACCTATTATTGTTCCTAAGAAACCTTGGAGAGACATTAGTATGGATTTTTTTCTTGGATTACCTAAGAAAGTGAAGGGGTATGATTCTATATTTGTTGTAGTGGATAGATTTTCTAAAATGGCTCATTTTATACCATGTAAGAAGATATCAGATGCCAAGCATGTTAGTAAAATTTTCTTCAAAGAGATTGTGAGATTGCATGGAATACGAAGAAGTATTATTTCTAATAGAGACAATAAATTTGTTGGTTATTTTTGGAAGACTTTGTGGAAGAAGATGAATATTGAGTTGAAGTTTAGTTCTATATTCCATCCATAAATTGATGGACAGATAGAGGTTGTGAATAGAAGCTTGGATAATTTGCTAAGATGTTTAGTTGGGAATAAGCCAAGTAATTGGGAGATGGTATTGGCACAAGCTAAATTTGCATATAATAATTCTATGAATATAAGTATAGGAAAGACACCTTTTGAGATTGTTATTAAAATGAAGCCTAGAGGAGTAACAAATTTAAGAGATATTACTAGTAAAGAGAAGAGAAGTGTTACCAGAGAAGAATTTGCTAATTTTATGGAGTCTTTACATAAAGAAGTGAAGCTGAAGTTGGAACAAAGTAATCTTAAGTATAAGGAGAATGCTGATTAGTCTAGAAGACATCATGATTTTCAAGTTGGTGATGACATGAAGGTTCATCTAAAGAAAGAAATATTTCTTTTTGAAACATATAGTAAGCTGAAGATGAAGAAGTTTGGACCTTGTAAGATCTTGAAGAAGTTTGACAATGGAAATGCTTATGAAAATGATTTACGTGATGACATGGATCTATATCCTATATTCAATGTTGTTGATCTATATAAGTATCATGAGTTAGATGATGAATTGTTTGTACCTGATGATTATACTAAGAAGTAGATTAAAGAGGTTGAACAGATATTGGATCAGAGAGTTGGTAAAAGCACAAGAGGTAAAGACTATTATGAATATTTGGTGAAGTGGAAGAACATACCAGTTGAAGATGCTACATGGAGTTCTCAGTCTGAGTTGGATTCATCTCAAGTTGTGACACTTGAATGATTTAGGAGAATCATTTCTTCCAACCCTAGTTGTCTGATGCAAGAGCATCCTGGGTTGCACTGTATCCTACATGTTTTTAGTTTTTACCTTGTCGTTGGAACTATATTTTTCTAGCTTTTGGGTGCTTTTTGTGAGCTATGTAACTAATTTTTTGAAATTATTTAAAGGATGAAAATTTTAGGGATTGAAGAGGGTGTAGATTTCTATCTCTAATTAAGGTTGAAAGTCCTAATTCATTATAAGTTGGGAGATATGGCAATTCTCCTAGAGTATCAATTTTTGGCAGTTTGCATGATGGGTTTCTATTTGTGACTTCCAAGATGAATCTGAAGATATCCTTAATGAATCACCCTTAAAAATCTTAAATTATTGTAGAGGACCTAAAGTACTACCTTTGATTTGAAGAAATTTTTTTAATTCAATTAGAGCTATGAGATATCACAATTTTGCTTGGGTATCAATTTTTGTACATTTAATTTCTACTGGAGGCTAACTTATGGCTCTTCAAGTATTTAATGTTGGTTTTATTTAGATTTTAGCATTCTAGGATAACTTGTGGCTTATATTGGTATAATTAGGGGATCTTGGATAGATTCTTAATGATAATTTTTTGGTAGAGGAGTCTTAGGTGGAGTACAACTCAAAAGTGTGAATTTGCAGTTGAATCTTAGATCTTGAATGTTTCTGACCATAACCCAAAAGGCCTTATAGTTGGGCATGTATGATGATATTTTCATGAATCGATAAATAATATTGTCCTTTATATTTGTGATGTTTTTCTCTTTTGTGTTTTCTTCTATTGTGTTAACTCTTGCATGGTGGTCTGGGTAGCTAAATGTGCTACTTGGCCTTAGTTAGTCCCAACATCCTTGCGTCATTACCCTTATTTGAAAATTTAGTACTCGATTAAGAATTGTTATCAAATATCATTTTACTAGCTATATGTGGAATGGAAAAAATAGTAAAAATAGGGGGACTAGCAACAAATGTAGATATGGAACTAATTTTAGAAGTACCTTATTGTTGTATGATAAAACTTCATGATGGAGGCACTTGCTGCTCGATAAATGAAGTGTTGGCCACTTCAGTTGATGAAATACCCAACTGTATAGTCCAGAGCATGGTTGGATGCTTGGTGTTATAGTGGTAGTCATAACTAACTTGGTAGAAGCTTTCTTGGAGCCAAATTGCATTGAGGCTTTCCTCAAAAAATGAGGAAATGACTACTACTGCAATCCTCTCTACATCAGTTTCCTCAATGCTTTGAATCTCTAAAAGACTTCCTCCAATAGCTTCTTGTTCTTCCTCCTCATCATCAAAATTTACATCATCTACTTCATCATCTATTATTTTCACATCCTCTTCCTCATCATCATCATTAGCTTTGTCATTAACATGAACAAAACAATCACTAGGTTGATGCAAGTTGTAAATGGTTTTCCATGTAGTTGTGGCTGCCTTCACTACATATTCAATGTCTTTTATCAATATCATACATGTGTTAAATTTAAGAGTGAAATTTTCTTCATTTTTCTTCAAAGATTCTTTCACTTTCTTTTCATTGATACTTCACATGAGTTGCCTCAAAGTCTATTCAAATATGTATTTTGTAATCTTCTTTGCATGATCCCATCTAGGCTTGATTTCTTGCATAAGCTCATTAGAAATTTTTTGTACAATTTGATCTAGTGAGTACCTTCATTTTCCAAATTTTGACATAAGCATGTCCTTAATCTTCTTTTTCTCTTTTTCATTCCTAGTCTCGTATCTAATAGATTTGAAATTTCTCATGCTAGCTCCTTCTTCTAATTACTTTAACTTTTATTGAAAAGTAGGTCCGAGCCTTTTGAAAATAATTTTCTCAACATCCTCCTCACCTAACTTCAATTTCTTCCTAGATTTTGGTGCCCTTCTTGTGAATACAACATTTGATGACTTAGTAGGTTTAGTTATGATAACCTTACCTTTCTTTCTTATAGATTCTTCTTCCTTAGATTTGGATTCTTTATCTTCATCCTCTCCATTATCTTCTTCCACATCCTCACCTTTTCCTTCTGTTAGCAAGAGAGTAGAACTTTCTTGTTTTAGTTTTGCTATCCTTTTTCTTCCTTTGACAACTACTTGAGGAAGCTTAATTTCAAGTTCTACTCTTGCATTGGCTTCTTCATAAGTCCCAAAATATGGCACCTTGGGATCCACGTGCTCATGCAATAGAACCCTAGTGATATCTCTAGTCTCATATCTATTAACCTCATACTCTATAGGCTTAACCCATGCTATTTTAGGCCTGACTACCTGAATATATACCTTGTCACAATCTACCATAAAATAGATATCATCCATGTAGTCTTCTACAAGCTTCATAGGTATTCTATATCTATTTTGCATCTTCTCTTTGAATTTTTCAAAGTAGTTTTTCATGTTGTTATCAAAGTTTCCACCCATTTTTGCTATATACTCATTTATTTGATATAAAACAAGGACATCTTTTCTCCATAAAATTTATCCTTTACAAGGGAAGAATTTTTGCACAAAGAAAAATAAACAAGTCAAGAGTGAACCAAACTTACATGGATTTTTCTTGGAACCTCTAGTGCTCTCCATGTTCTTATTAAACTAATTTAAAAACAACTCAAAAATATTGAATGACATGTTATTCTTTACTACTTTGAGAGCCAGATCAACTATTCACATGACATTGTTAGAAATAGATAATACTAGGGGATGGGGTGTGAATCAATATTTTCAATCTTTTTACCCACAACTCAATCTTATTAATTAGTTTTCTATATGTATGAGAAAAAATAATAATATGCTAAACAAAATAAGCAATCATACAAGAAGAGAACTCATAACACCATATTTTATTAACTAGGGAAAACCTGGCCAAAGAAAAACTCGGGTGGGGATAGAACCCACAAGATGATTCACTGTATAAAGTATCTAATTAAGGATGTTGACACTATTAGGAGTCTATGAAGCATGTATAATGTCTCAAGTCCCTATTAGGAGACTAGGCCTTGTTAAAAGTCTCAACCTTGTTAGGAGTTGCTAGATCATATACAAATGTGTGCAAGAAGAGCCCACTACCCTAACATTCAACTATACAATAAGTTCTTCAAGAGAATAGGTATGCATACAATACTTGATTATTTTTTGTACTTTGCAAATCTTCTAATTATTAATTTTTTAAAAGAAGAATGACTGTGCACATATCAATTTGTATTAGATCTTGCATAGTATTACTTTGCATCATAATTCATAACATCACACTCACTTGTTACTCCTATTTCACAAGATTGTATCAACTTCACAATTAGATTTCTTCACATTAACTTCACAAATGAAGTTCTCTACTTGTACCTAAACATATTGGTAAATTCTTCCTTTGGTCAGCTCACATAATATCTTTAGATTCAGATCATAGAGAAATAATAATTAAAACAATTAATCAGGTCAATTAACACATTTTGCTAATATGCTCTATTCTATGATATAACATCACTGCATCACTAATTTCTTCATAACTCAAACTCGATTGATCATACAGACATGCAAACTAGTATACATCATCAATATGATGCCATGCATCTCTAGTTAACTCTACATGAGAATTTTCAAAGGGAATATTTTGTTATCATCAAATCTATCATGCTGCTATAATGTTGTCTAATACTTAGACAATTTTTCTTCACAAATAAATATGACTAATCTACAAAAGAAATATGTTTCCATAAATGACAACCATATTACTTACCTTATTTGGTTGATTGGACATATTGCCAATAAACTCTCCCTTTGGCATTGATGGCAACATTTTAGGAAAATTGGCTAAGTCCCAAACATGTTGGCATACCAAAAAAAAAGATAACCATAACATAGTAGAACATTGTATTCATGTTTTGAAAAGATTACATCCCTTATGAATATGATTACAAGGTTAGCAAGAACTTAATACTATAATTTTCCTTATTTCTCCCCCTTACAATTACAACAATTACAATTAATCACTTACAATTTTCCATACTTCTCCCCCTTTGACATCAATGACAAAGGTCCCACAAAAAGAAAATTTTATCAAAATTTGGTAGCTACATCAAAACTTGGAAAAGTAGTCATTGAAGTTGGTTTTCAACTATGAAAAGTGTTTCTTCCAACGTTCTTTTAGTGCATCAGATACATTGATTAGTGCACATAAAGCATATGTGGCTAACTTTTTTGCGTTCAAGTTTGTAGCCACAAACTTGTCATATGAAGATTTTTCTAACAAGCATTCCTCCAACTAATTCTCTAGCAATGTTACTTGTGGGAACAAGTGTTCTCTTAGAAGAGTAAATCTCTTTAGAGCTTTCTCTTTCTCTACTTGGATTTCCCTTATGTTTTCATGAAGTGTTTTCATTATATGCTCAATGGTATTTAACTTCTAATTTTTCTTCAAAAATTTGTTAGTGAGCATTTGAATCTTAGTTACCTTTTTCTTAATTTGATCATCAAATTCTTGAAGATGGAAATATGCCAAGCTACACTTAGCATAAGCCTATTTTCCTTCTTCTATACATTGTCTCAATGCCTTAATACATACATTCAAGGTTTCTGTATCATTCCTCATATTAGTACACATTCTCTATTTGTGTTTGAATTGTAGCTACATTAGAGAGTGTTGAGAACTCATCATCAAAGGCTTTACATAGAATAGTTGCATGCTATTGAATATCTACAGGGGTGTCAACGGGGCTTACTATCTTTTCCATTCTATCCAAAAATGAAGTCAAAGTATTTTCAACAAACTCGACTAATTTCTTCTTCTCAATAAATTTACTTAAAGAAGATATAAGATTTTGCACTTCATCTTCTTCATCTAATTGGATTACTACTCCTATGACCACTATTGCATGAGTAGGTGGTGTAGAGGGTGTTGCTACTACTATCAAGGACACACTTGAAGTAGCAACTTCAATGCTTGTCTCAATCTTCTTTGCAGAAGGTGCATCTTCTTTCTTAGGCTCTTGACCTTTTTCTTCATCAGATGAGCTACTATAGTCAACAATATTGCCAATAATTCTTGTACCAAAATCTTTGGATGGCTCCTTAGTTTTATCAACTATCATATTGGTGTTATTTACTTCCATAGATTCACTACCAATGGCGATATGTGGTGAATCACTAAAAATTGGTGTTATTGTAGGTTGTTCAAAACTGTGAGGTGGATTTCCTACTGTAGGACTAGCTCCCTCTAGCTACACACACACCTCAGACTCTTTAGGCATAGGGCTTGCCATCTCTACACTCTTTTTTGATATAGTGCTTTCCTTTTATGTTTGTGTACTCTTCTTTGGCATAGTAGATATATATGTAACTATAGCCTTTTTAGTTTCCTTGTTCACTTCTTCATAATTTCCTCCCATGAGGAGAATGGATCTCTTTTTGTTTCTCAATAGAGGTGTTATACCTTTCATAACTTCTATTATCTCTTCCTCATTATTTACAATGCATAGATTTTTCACCATATTGATTCTTATTTTCTTATCTTCCTCTATTACTCTTCTTTTTCTATTTTTTAAACTATTAAAAAAGTCTTCAGGTATCTATCCTCTTATACTATCAAACATTTTATCTTTAAGAATCATATTTCTAACTACAAAATTCTCTAGTTGTCTTCTATCTACATTATTATACAAACCATAGTATTTATTTAATTGCACAAAATTTTTGTCATTAATAATTTGAATGTTGAGATTTTCTACCCTGGGTTTCCATGCTTTTCATCTAGCTAAGGTCTTAGCTTCTTGGTCAGCTAGCTCTAATGGTCTATCACCAGTTTCTTCTTTAGATTCAAAAGAGCTATGTTGGAATATTCAAATATGGAAAGAGTACTTATGAGAGGGGGGGGGGGGGGGGGGGGGGGGGGGTGTGGGGGTGAATCATAAGTATCCCACTTTATCCAATAAAATTTTTAACTGAAAGTAAATTGCATGTATGTAAATACATTAAATAAAAATGAAACTAAACACATGCATCAACAACACATAACACTAGAATTTGGTAACCCAGAAACCCTCTAGGAATAAGAAGGTAAAATTAGGGTGGGGATGATACCCACAAAAATTACTGCAACAATATTGTTCAACCACTTCCGATGGTCTGCCCTGTTAAAGGCTTTACACTGTGTCAATAGTGACCTTCTTAAAGGATTTCAAACACTTAACATGAAGTGTCACCCTGTTAAAGGATTTAATCACCTAATTAAAGGATCTACAAAATAGCTGTTAAGCTAACCTATCACCATAGGATTTTCATTCTAATACAATTGCTAGAAAGTATTAGGTATAATGAACCTGATAGATTACAATCCTTGATTGCTAAATGCAGGCACCTGTTCCACTTTCTCTAATCTTGATCCTTTTGTGATCTGATAATCCTTGCTTCTGAAAATAGATTTTCTTGTGCACCCTTGTATGTCCACTCATATATAACTTTACAATGAAATTTCATCTTCCTTATAAATACTTCAAAGACTTAGGGTTAGATATGGATCTATGATCCACACCGAATCTCAATTTCCTGCTCAATACTTGTCTTTTGCTGATTGGTTGCATGCCTTTATCATTTTTCTTATTGGATGCATGTAGATTGCATAGGAGAGATAAAATATTCAATCTCATCATTAAATCCTTCAAGATTTTCCTTATGTCGGCTGCAAAAATTGTTTGCATCATAGTTTGTGCAATTACAAACTCTTATGCTGATATTCTGAGTTACTTGGCTCCTAAAGCATTGCTGATGCTCAGCACATGCTATTTCTTGGATAGCTCAACACCTAAGAAAAATTGTATCACTTGGAACCTACTGTTATGTGGCACTTGTTAACACTGAACACTTATTAATCACTTGGTACTTGTTAACACTCAGCACTTGTTAACACTTGGCACTTGTTAACACTTGACACCTACTGTTACTCGGCACTTGATATAGCTCGACACTTCATATTACTTGGCAGGTCCTACTCTTTGTTTGGCATTTTTTAGTTGAAAATGGTTAAGTGTATTGACACTTAGTTGTCAAAATTATTCTTTAAACTAACAATCTCCCCCTTTGACATGAGTGGAAAAAACACTTAACTAAGACCCTTATGACTCCTTATTGGTTGATCCTTAACAAAAAGACTCTAGACATAATTCTAATAGAACTTTTGCTCCCTTGGAAGATTCTTATGATGACACTTTGCAAAAACTTCTTGGAAATAAGATCATCATGTTACCTAAGTCTAGCTCATATGGAAACCCTTTCTTGGACATCTATTGTGCTTATCATCAACATAATGAGCATAGTACTTCATATTGCATTGAGCTAAAACATAAAATCCAAGATCTTATGGATAATGGAATTATTGGAACCTCCAGTGACTCATGTGCTGAGGATACTTCTCTTGAGCAAGATTACATTAATGAACCTATGTCTAGTAGTAGCTCCATTACATCTTCCACTTCTTCCAACACTCATGCATCTCCTAACACTTCAAAGTTTTCCAACATGCCTCCATCAAACAAAAAATCTAGTGCTTTCCATATACAATATGTGTACCCTCAAGGATTTGTGTGTGCACATGGATCACTCCTATTTTCGAATTCCACCGTTGATCATCCACCATCTTCATCTTGATCTCCACCATCCATACATCTTTAAAAGGGAGAGAGCTTTCCCCGTCCATCATCCTCATTTTGAATATTGTTATGCTGCAAGTTTTCTAATAGGTTTCTTTGGAGCTTTGTGGAGAATTTCTATTTCTTGTCTACATTCTCTCATACCATAGCATCTTAGCTTAGCTTTCATTTTTACATGTAGCTTAATCTCACATAGCTTAATAATCAAGATGGTGGATGATCAACGGTGGAATTCGAAAATAGGAGTGATCCATGTGCACACACAAATCAACCAATAGAATATAAGTTGACTTGTCATATAAGACAAAAGTCACAAAGCCTTTTCTTTTAATTGCAAAATAGAAAAAGGACTTTATGTGTGCACTTTAAGTGGGTTATAAGAATGGGGTCTTTTATTTAATTAAAAGGGGAAATGTTCTTTTAATCAAATAATGAACTTAGGATAGCATAGTCAAACTATAGGTTATAATCAAATAAATTGATTATTAGCAATTTGGCTTAGGTAAGTGATTAAATTAATTTAGCCAAAATGTTGAAAAGGGGGCTAATAGTCTAGATGACCATTTTTAGGTGATTAAATTTTCCCCTCTTTGACTAATGCATGATCGATCTGGGAACACATTATGTCAAAAAAAATAGAAAGCCAAGTAGGCGGTGATAGATATAGATATCTGATTTTGAAGAACAAAATGTAGAAAAAGATAGCAAGTCCTAAATGTACAGCCTAATAGTGGTAGTACTGAACACTAGGAAAAGATGATGTCAGAACTCAAGAAGAATGCTAACACTTAGCAAAGTAGATAGATCGAGAACAAGTGAAAAGATCAAACAAATGCTCCTAAGAAATAGATAGCTGTAACAATCAGCAATAGAGTATTTCTGCCCCCTCGGGATCGAAATTGAAACGAGGTAAGGGGATGTAGAAACCAACTAGACATGAGAAAATTAGAATAGAACAATGTCCAAGATGACAGATAGATGATTAGAACCCAAGAATGACTATAAGAAACTGATAAAATGCCCCAGTTTGACTAGAGTTGACCTTGAAGGATATAGCATAAAATTAGGTCAAATCTAGTAGAAAGATGATTTAGATGTGAAACAGTGAATTGAAGTAGATATGAAGTATGGAAATGATGAAGACATGAATAAATGAAGATGCCCCAGTGATGATTCAGAGATTAGACCTCAAAAGGTCAGCTAACTGCTTAGAAGAAAGTAGAATTTTAAAAGACAATTTTGACCATCAAGATGAACTCGAATTTGGATTTCGATCCCGAAAATGAATCTAGGACATCAAAATTATTTAAGAGGTCAAAACTTTATATAATGTGATGACAAGATAGAAAAGAGATGAAGCGAAAGATTAAGAAGGTGAAAAGACATGAACAAGAAGAAAGTAAAGAAATATATGAAAGGAGTTAGCTGATATGTCCATAAAAAGATGAAGAAAGAGAGCTCTCCCCATATGCAAGAATGCAAGACTAAGCTAGAAAATGAACCTAAAATGCAAGCTAATATGCAAAGTGGTTTACCAGCAAGAAGCACATAACATTTAGACTCTTAATTTCATCATTGAGCATTTATTAGGGACATCATGAGATCGTACAACCATCACTAGTATAACTATGAGGATATGAATATAATCGATATCAGATAAGTATGTGGAAATCCAATCTAAGCATCAGAGACATGTAAGTCAAGATAACTAAGTGATTAGATTCCCTAAGTTTAATTTAGCAAGATTACACTTGTATCAAGGCATAAGTTCTAGGATAAACCCTGAGTGTGGTCTTGCAAAACAGTCAAGGATGATACATTTGTAAGTCAACGTATTGAATAGGACTAGCATAAATGCTTACAACACTATAGACAAACAAAGTATACCCACAAGTAGAAATCAAGACGACATGCGCCATGCCCCCAGTCTTCTAGTCAATGACATCCTTGAAAGACTATTAGGGAGGGAACACATGGAAAAGAAATCATCATAGATAGCACACAAAGTAGATAAATGTCAGCATAGCTCAGTCGTTTAAGTGTTAAAGTGTGTGTGTGTAAGTCACTTGGCCATTTCTTCCAGACTTGATTCTGATAGTGAGAAATACCGCGACATCAGAGACCATAGGTAAACTATCTGTAAAGTGTTGAAAAAAACTTGATGTCAAAGTGGGGGAAGTGTTGAGAAACACTATTTTGTGAGTTTTCAAAGAAAACCTAATGCACAAGAGTACCTCAATAGGCTAAGCAGTTGTGCCCCCAAGATGAGGACAAGAAACAATTCCAAGCTAGGAAATGTGTAGCAAAATAGGTGATTGAGACTGATAGACAGAGGTGCAAGGGTTTCAAGTAGTGCCTATTTCCAGGTTTTCACCACTTGACAAATTTTTTTAAAGAATTTTTTCAATTTTTTGTATTTTTGTATTTTTGATTTTTTTGGTGATACAACAAAGTGCCTATTGATAGGTTTTCACTAAAAAGATCATTTTTTCAGGACATTTTTTTTATTTTTAGAATTTTTTCAGCATCATATATGATTTTTTTTGGAATTTTTTAGAAGGTTTTAGATATCACTAGTTCTCAAGCAAGATCACATCATTTTCTCCCAATGTCTAGCCAGGTATAGGATATGATGGAGCAATGAGCCAGTGGATAAGAAAAGATAGATGAAAAAAGAGTATGAAGCAAGTGAAAGTGATCCTCAAGGACTGACTCCTCAAGAGTACCCAAGCGAGGGAAAGAGGTGAAATAGTCATATGAAGCATATTTTGGATAAGAAATGGAAGTAATGAGAAAGATAGCATGTAGGATAAGCAATGAAGCCAACAAGTGAGATAGCATGAAGTGGGTAGTCCAAAAGAGTAGCCATGTCAAGAGACCTATGAGAACCATGTTTCATTTATTATGATCAAGACCAAGGGGTCAACTATATAGTATAGCAATGGGATAGAGCAATAAGAATAAAGCTCAAGATAGAGGCTATGAGTGAATGGGAGAGCACAATAGAAAATCTGGTGAATAAGATAGCCAATATGCAAAGATAGCTCAACATTGTCAAGATCAAAGAGAGAAGAAGGGATAGATGGATGATGGAAGAATTACGCATGATGCCTATTTTCCAGGTTTTCATCATGGTACTTATCTAAGGTGACACAAGAAGTAGTTTTCACCATAGGATAAATTTATTTCTCTTTACTTTTGCTACCAAAGTGCCACAAGATGTGGTTTTCACTAAGGCACATTTTTCATTTTTTTAATATTTTTTTCTTTTCTTTTTTTTGAATTTTTAGAAAGAGCTCAAGCTGTTTGTAGATAGTGCTCCTATAAAAAAGATAAGTCATGATAAGCCGAGACCATAGAAAGGTATGCTCAAAGATGTTGATAGGGTGATGAAAGAGAAATGGTAGTAGGAAGAGTATATGGAGGATAATAGTTCATGTATAGAAAGGAGGTGTAAGCTTTAGAGGATTTCATGTGGGTAGCTAAAATATTGGACAAGATAAACATTGACACACACCTTGAAGGGTATTGGAACAATGGAGGAATCATGGATGAAATAGCTTGAGATTTAGATGTATGAGGTGGTAGAAGAGATTTGGAAAAAAGTGGAGTGGAAGGCTTTGGAATAATTTTAGGAAGATTTTTGGAAGAAGATGGAATGGAAGCCTTTGGAAGCTTGAATGTCAACTTTGAAATATTTTCAATATTCAAGTCTTTTAAAAGAGACTTGGGAATCCACATAGCTTTAGATTTTCCTTGTTCTTTGGGTGCTTGAGATTGCATTTCTTCAATGATGGATTTAGGAACCCACATTTTCTTTGATTTAGCTCTCTTAACAGTGGACCTTTGTAGTCTCTTTTGTGCATTTTCCTTCTTAGCATTCACATGTCAATTAGATGGGACATAGTGATCTTTCTTTTTCAATGGATTCTTATGTTTATTCTCACTTCCAAAGGAATTGGGATTTGTGGATGAATAAGGATGATATGACTGGTTTAGATGTATAGATGGGTGAAAAGTCATCAAGGATGAGTGTCTTTGTTGATCTTCAGGTATGATGGGAGAGCTAGGGAATGAGGTAGGAGTGAATGTAGGAGATGGAGGAACATAAGGCCCCAAAATGGATGGAAGGTTTGAATGCTTTAGCTTAGATGGATAAGGACCAAGGATAGATTTAGAAGATGCAAAGGGATAGTGGGAAGGGATATCAACATCTTTAGAGTGAGCAACATGGTCAAAGCCACCAATAGACTCATAAGTACCTTTGATAGGAACAACATTTTTAAAAGGAAGCACTTGAAGCTTGAGCACAATTTTGAAGTGGATGTGGAGAAGTAGAACATGAGGCGATGCTTTGATCTTGACAAGTAGCTTTAGATAGCATATGAAGAGAACTTTTCTCATAATTTTCAGTAAGCTCAAGGGAGATAATGGAAGTAGTGCATTCATCATACTTAGGAGGTGGATAAGACATAGGATATGGAGGAGTGACATTTTGAAGGAGATGAAAGGGTGCTTGATCTTGATCTTTCTTGACATTTATAGCTTTTTCTTTTTGAGAGTCCTCTTGACATGGAGCCACTTCTAAGGACAAGGGAGAATGAAGAGTGAATGGAGTAGTGCTTGGATTAGGCATAGTAGTGCATGAAGGTTGAGGATGTTTAGGATTAGTATCATGGAAAAGGTTTGCAACCAAGTCAAGGTTAGCTTGAGTTTCTTTTAGAGGTAGCCCTTGAGGGTACGCATATTGCATATGGAAAGCACTAGATTTTTTGTTTGATGGAGGCATGTTGGAAAAATTTGAAGTGTTAGGAGATGCATGAGTGTTGGAAGAAGTGGAAGATGTAATGGAGCTGCTACTAGACATAGGTTCATTAATGTAATCTTGCTCAAGAGAAGTATCCTCAGCACATGAGTCACTAGAGGTTCCAATAATTCCATTATCCATAAGATCTTGGATTTTATGTTTTAGCTTTATGCAATATGAAGTACTATGCTCATTATGTTGATGATAAGAACAATAGATATCCAAGAAAGGGTTTCCATATGAGCTAGACTTAGGTAACATGATGATCTTATTGCCAAGAAGTTTTTGCAAAGTGTCATCATAAGAATCTTCCAAGGGAGCAAAAGTTATATTAGAAGTATGTCTAGAGTCTTTTTGTTGTTTCTCAAGTGAATGATATGCATCCATGTCTTCATCATTAGCTTGGTCAAATATAGGTCCATCATGAAATTTTAGCATAGGCTCAAAGGAGGTATCACTTGCTTGTTCTCTAAAGAGGTCTTTAGATCTAGAAGATGAAGACATTTGATGTCTTGAAGTAGAGCATGTAGACCTAGAAGAAGAGGATGACCTCAAAGAAGGTGACTCACATGCATGTAAAGACCTTAAGGAAGATTCATGTAATGATGCAATCTTCTCCTCTAACCTTTTCTCAAGTTTAGACTTCATTTCTATCATGCGCTTAGAGAGACGAAGGTAAGAAAGATCATTTTTCTCTTCTAGTTCTTTGTATTGTGCATATAGATCTTGAAACTCTTTAGTGACATGGAGGATATCATGATCATCTAGATTTGGTTGAAGTTTGGTAGCACAAGGTTTAGATCCCATAGTTTTAGATGCAAAGCCAAGCATAAAAGAGCCTAGAAGATAACTTGATGTTGAAACTATAGGAGGTAGAGTGTTTACTTGCCAAGATAGTAGAGAGAGATTAAAGTGACTTGTCAAAAAATATGTCCAAGAAACTTATGACATAAATGACTCAAGTCAATAGCTAGGCAAGATGCCCAAATAGCCAAATAAATAGAGCAAGCAGGGTGACAAGTGAACAACTTTCCCAACCCAAGAGTGTAGTCAAGAAATCAAGGTAACCATTTTAGCAAAAGGATAACTAGCAAGCATGCATAGACTATGAAGACAAAAAGACCAAGAGCACTAAGACCAAAGAGCCACTTTAAGCATGTTCAAGAACTAGAGACATAGAAAATAAAAATCAAATGATGAGACTCCCCCTTAGCAAGCAACAGAAGAAAATGTTTGCATTTGATGTTTTGACTTGGTTGACAAAGTTTGACAATAGTTTATAGCATAGCAAGTTTGATGTTCAAAAATGATTTCTTTCCAAGAAAGATAGTGACACATGGAGTATTCTTCAAACAATCAAGCAAGGGACAAAGCAACCTTGCATGATACAAGCATATGTGAGGTCTTAAAAAAAATCCCTAGAATTATCGTCGTGTGTATGTTCAAAAGATTTTCACTGGTATACCAAATTTGAGAACACGTCTAGCAATATCTACCTAAAAGTCATGGTTCATTACTCAACAACTTGGCCCATGCTTGATGCTCCTTCGCCTCACACCAAGTGGTTGCCCACAAGACATATTGGCTTTGTCATGGAAATGCCATAAGCATAACCAAGGGAACACATATGGTGAGTGTAAATCTTGGGGTGATCCGGGTAGTTCACTAGGATCAATCCTTGCACCAAGAAGTTGAGCGGCTAAAAAAGGTAGTTACTAACTTAGGGTGTTTAGATAGGACTTTCGTTCATAGTGTTCCTCTTGCTCCCAATTATGGGACACCTCACCTTGCGATGAGTAACCGATCTCGCGATCACAAGAGTACCTTAAGCATTCTTGCCTAGTGATCTCCCTATGGTCAAAATCCTATAAGAAATCACACTAGGAAAAGACAAATACTACATCTACCAAAGTTTTGTGTCCTTGGTAGCCTTGAGTTTATAGTGGGTTGGAAGAGCCGGGTAATCTGCTTGTCCCCACTTGGGTCGTTCCTCTTAGGTTGTCCGAGAGTAGGCCCTCTAAATGATTCTAACTACACAAAGAGTGGATCAACTTTCGAAAGTCGAGATTTCTGATTCACCAAAAGGGTGAAGAGCATACTCTCCTATTCCAATCATTTTCTCCCAAACACGCCAAGAAGATTCAATTGTCTCTTACTCTTGAAACCAAATGGTAAGTCAAGATTTCTGATTCACCACAAGGGTGAAGAGCATACTCTCCTATCACCAAAAGATTCCAATTGTAAGTTTTAATGTGCCTAAAAATAAAAAACTAGTATATGCCGCACATGAAAACTAAAAAGCAAGAAATTTTGGATTTTTATGCTTTGGGCAGCCCTGCAAACAATGTTAGTAGCCCTTGCGCATTTGAAGCTTTGACATGCGTTCTTTTATGCAATGTTTCAATTTTTTTTTTCATAAGGATGGCAACCTGTAATCACAACTTGTTAGCACCAAAAGTTAGTATGAAATAATATAAAAATCTGCAATAAAAAGTGGTGAGTTTCCTCAAAAATTCAATTTATCTTCCAACCAAGTGCATGCAAAGAAAGTGCAAGTTAATCACAAATGCTCTCATTTTTACTCTTTGATTTTGACCTAGTCAACAAGATTGGACTTGTTTACTATGATTTTGTATCCAAAAATGAAAATGAAAAGAAGAGGTCCCTGTTAAAAATCAGAGAGCTTTCCAAAAATGCAAGAAATTTTAAAAAATCTCTTCATTTGCGCTCTAGAGATCAATTTTGTCAAAATAGACTAAATTTATCAAATCGAGTTTTTGATCTTTAATACGACTTCAAAATTCAAAACACAAAAAAAGAACCCACATTAAAATTGAAAAAAATTTCTGAAAATGTAATTTTTTTAAAAAAATTTCTGAAAATGTAATTTTTTTAAAAAAATTCGCTGATTTGTGATCAGAAATGGCTTTTTATGAAAAACTAAAAAAAACTCATAACTCTCGAAAATCATGTCAAAATTCTCTACAAATCGGACTGAGACATTTTGAGCATATATCCAACCTGCAAAGAAAATTTCAAAACCAAACTCCAAGCGGTTTAAAAGATATGATCAAATATTTAAATCAACTAAGTTTTTGACCTTCAAACCAATTTACTTATGGGTTGGCCTTAAAATCAAAGTGATAATTCTACAAAAGAATTTGATTAGATCCAATATGCTGCTATAAAAAATCAGAGATGAAAAATAAAAGCAAATGGAGCTAGAAACTTGATTCAAGCCCCACGGTGGGCGCCAAAATGTACACTCGAAAGTGTCCCACTCTAAACCCTTCTATCCAAACGATTCTATGAGTTTGGAATGCTTGGATGCCGGCTTAGAGCTCCCTATCCACGGAGTGCAAGAGAGTATATTTCAAGAATAAGAAGGCTCTCAGATGAGCCTTAGAGATACTCTTCTTGCTAGTAAACCATGCAATGGGAGGTTCCAAAGACAAGATGCAAGAATGCAAATGTCCCAAGGAGTTCCTCAAGAATGCAATGCAAATGAAAATTAAACTAGGATGATAATGCAAAATGTAGCTATGCTAAAACATGTATGAGAGTGTTACAATACCATTATTAAGCTATGTGAGATTAAGCTACATGTAAAAATGAAAGCTAAGCTAAGATGCTATGGTATGAGAGAATGTAGACAAGAAATAGAAATTCTCCACAAAGCTCCAAAGAAACCTGTTAGAAAACTTGCCGCATAACAATATTCAAAATGAGGATGATGGATGGGGAAAGCTCTCTCCCTTTTAAAGATGTATGGACGGTGGAGATCAAGATGAAGATGGTGGATGATCAACGGTGGAATTCAAAAATAGGAGTGATCCATGTGCACACACAAATCAACCAATAGAATATAAGTTGACTTGTCATATAAGACAAAAGTCACAAAGCCTTTTCTTTTAATTGCAAAATAGAAAAAGGACTTTATGTGTGCACTTTAAGTGGTTTATAAGAATGGGGTCTTTTATTTAATTAAAAGGGGACATGTTCTTTTAATCAAATAATGAACTTAGGATAGAATAGTCAAACTATAGGTTATAATCAAATAAATTGATTATTAGCAATTTGGCTTAGGTAAGTGATTAAATTAATTTAGCCAAAATGTTGAAAAGGGGGCTAATAGTCTAGATGACCATTTTTAGGTGATTACATTTACCCCTCTTTGACTAATGCGTGATTGATCTGGGAACATATTATCTCAAAGAAAATAGAAAGTCAAGTAGGCAATGATAGATATAGATATCTGATTTTGAAGAACGAAATGTAGAAAAAGATAGCAAGTCCTAAATGTACAGCCTAATAGTGGTAGTACTGAACACTAGGAAAAGATGATGTCAGAATTCAAGAAGAATGCTAACACTTAGCAAAGTAGATAGATCGAGAACAAGTGAAAAGATCAAACAAATGCTCCTAAGAAATAGATAGCTGTAACAATCAGCAATAGAGTATTTTAGAACCAAACTCCAAGCGGTTTAAAAGATATGATCAAATCTTTAAACCAACTAAGTTTTTGACCTTCAAACCAATTTACTTATGGGTTGGCCTTAAAATCAAAGTGATAATTCTACAAAAGCATTTGATTAGATCCAATATGCTACTATAAAAAATCAGAGATGAAAAATAAAAGCAAATGGAGCTAGAAACTTGATTCAAGCCCCACGGTGGGCGCCAAAATGTACACTCGAAAGTGTCCCACTCTAAACCCTTCTATCCAAACAATTCCATGAGTTTGAAATGCTTGGATGTCGTCTTAGAGCTCCCTATCCATGGAGTGCAAGAGATTATATTTCAAGAATAAGAAGGCTCTCAGATGAGCCTTAGAGATACTCTTCTTGCTAGTAAACCATGCAATGGGAGGTTCCAAAGACAAGATGCAAGAATGCAAATGTCCCAAGGAGTTCCTCAAGAATGTAATGCAAATGAAAATTAAACTAGGATGATAATGCAAAATGCAGCTATGCTAAAACATGTATGAGAGTGTTACAATACCAACCATTTTTAGGTGATTACACCTGTATGTACACTCAGTGATTTCTGTCTTGTTTCTACATTCTGACTAATCAAAATTTGCTATCTCCCCCTTTTATCATACTTATCATTTCATTTCCTATACTTAACTCCCCCATACTTAATCTCTTCTTATCACTCCCCCATACTTATTTCTCCCCCTTTTTGACACTTATGTCAAGGGTCTTACAAGGAAATGCCATACTTGGCCAAAAATATACTATTTACTTCAAGGATTACCTTTAGAGCTGCATCCCAATTTGCTAGTGCGACATCCAATGTCTTATGCTAGATGGCAATCTCTGCTGCTAGGTGTACAAGTCCATTAGATGAAGAAAGATTGGGGTCTTTCTTGAGGACTATCTCTGCATTTATCTGCTCCTTGTGAAGTAGTTCCAAATGAGGAGTTATTGAGGATTGAATTTGCATCAATTTAGCTTTTGTGGTTGCCTCCTCTGCTGCTAAGATAGCTAACTCTCTTTGTGTTTGAAGTGATTGGGCAAAATGCTTCTCACTCTGAGCTGGATTTATGGGGAGTTGCATGCTAGAAATCTTCAGATTGTTCTCCAAGCTCAGTATTTTCTGGCTAGTGTCCTGTGTGAATGTGGAAAAATCAAACAACTTGTTGTATAGGGAAAAGATGTTTCCTAGTACAGTTTTAACTGTTTTAATTTTCTTTTCTAGTTCTTCTTATGATAGTGCTATATCACTAGATATTTTACTATTTACCTTGCCTTGGAACTTCTTTTCTGACCATTCAAGCAATCTAGCATTTATTTCCTAGTCTTCACTAGTCACTTGGTCAACTATATCAGATAGTTGCTCTATAATTGGTCTTGACTCATCTGGAGACTATAAGCAGAAAGCTTTTGTAAATATGTCTTTAATTTCATTCAAGGTAAGCTTGTGCTTGTGTTCTTTTCTTAGTGATTCTTGTCTCCTTCTTCTGTCCAATGCAGTCTGAATTTCATTAATCTTCTCTTCAGTAAGAGTGCTAGATTCATAATATGGGATCTTTATTTCTTCATCAAGCTCAGGAACTCCATAGTGAAATTTCTTGACTACCTTTGATGAGCTTGAGCTTGGTCTCCTGATTTGTAGCTGTAACCCATCTGTGCTTGGCTGCTAAAGAGTCTGTGTTGGAGTACTAGATTTTGGTAATGCAACTAGTGTTTGTATTGCAGACTCCTTCTTCTTCTTTGTCTCATCTTTTTCTTTATCTTGAGTATCCCTTTTATGATCTCTAGGTGGGGTTGAACTTGTTGGTTGTTCAGATATTTCTTTTATTTCCCCTACTGTTGTACTCAACATTTGAAGTGTATAAGTGACTACACTTGGTGGAGGTGGTGGTGGAAGAAATAGAATACCAATAGTTTGTATGGTCAAAGGTGGCACTTGTGCTTTTACCTTGACTATCTTTATTTTAACTTCTGGATTCTATAATTCATCAACACTGACCAATATAGGATTTGAACTTAATTTTGCTACTAGTGATGATTGGTCAAGGATTTCTAAATCCTCTGCAGTTAATGGATTGATGTTTGGATTTGTAGTCTCTGTAACATCTTTTATTTTTATAATATTTGCAGGTGTGATGGTGGCATGAGGAGGACTAGGAGGAGATACCTGTGTGTCTTGCATACTTTGATCTTGTGGCTCAGCTGTATCTTTCTCGTCCTCTTTCTCCTCTATATGTGCCTTTTCTTCCTTTTCTTCTTCACTTTTCTTCTCCACTTGTTCCTTCTCTTTTTCCTTGGTTCCTGACATCTTCTTTTCTCTTATCTTGGCATTGGCCTTTGCCTTATCTTGTTCATTATACACATCTTCTATTTTCTTGTAAACTATTTACCACAATCTTGTGGATTTTGTAACTACCTCTTCTATTTTATTTTGCAATATGTTGAATGCTCTATGCTTGGGAGTGAATCTATTATTATTCCTTTTTACTGCATTTTTTACTTGATCTTTAGTCAAATCAGGAAACAATCTAGCTAATGTTGACTCACTTATCTCCTTTTCCATTTGTAAACAAAAATGCCATTTATCCTCTACAATTTTATACAATTCTTTTGGCATTGATTCATCTAATTCTAGAGGTGTGTGCTTATATTCAGCCATCATAGCATACACAGATTCCTCTAATTTATTTTTCTCTTCTTTGGTGAGCTTAGAAAAATTTAGGTTCTTTAAACCTTTTAAATCATCATTCCTAATTTTTGAACATAATTTATCAACAACAATCTGAGGTTTGTGTCTTACCACTTGAAATTGACTATTGTCCTCTAACTCTATCTTCTCTTGATCTGTTTCAGGCTGGGCAATAAATTTTCTTTTCTTAGACTTGGTAGCAGTCTTCTTTGAGTCTTTCTTCTTTCCTTTTTCCTCCTCTTGGGCTTTTTGTGCTGCAGCCCTTGTGGTAGGTCTCTTTGGTGTAGGAGCAGCTACTTTCTTTCCCTTGGATTGAGTAGCAAGAGGAGTTGTGGATTTTCTTTTACCTGGTGCTTCCTTGGCTTCTTCTTCCTCAGCACTTTCCTCTTTATCTTCTCCTAACCCTTGAGTCAGACCTTGAAGTTTATCTCCCTCTTCTTTAATGTCTTCTCTTTCCTCTTCTGCTATTCCTTCTTCTTCAACACCAAATTTTCTCTTGATTTGTCTCACCATTTTTTCTTTCTTCTTTACTGCAAAAGTAGTCTTCAAATCTGTTATCACCCTTGATTTAACAACATCATAGGTTCCAAAAGCTTTTGCATTTTTATCAGCTTCTTCTACAAGTAGGGTTGTTATCACTGTAGAAGCTTGATCAATATCAAGTTCATAACCTAGTGGCCTAAGCCATCTTACTCTAGGTATAACTGCTTGTATATAGGTATAATCTATATCTACAAGAAAAAAAATGTCCTTTTCATAATTATTAGTCAATGAGACTAGAATCCTCATTCTTTTTTTCATGGACTTTTTGAGGTCCTCAAAATAACTAGTCATTTGGGCATCAAAATTTTCACCCATCTGTTCAATGTATCCATTGATTTGTTCAACAATTGTTTTTTATGGACTCCATTTCACCTTACCTACAGAAGGGAATTCTTTCATCAAATAGAAAAATATGCACATCAAAACTGATCCAAATTTGCATTGAGCTCCCTTGCTCTTCCTTATAGCTCCTAGATTTTCATTAATCTATTGAAACATGAGCTTTGCTAGATCATATGTGTGATCCTTTTTAATTATCTTGTATGCAACATCAACTGTTATACAAGGTACACTATTTAACCTGCTTGATTGATAGAATTTGTGTGAAATGATTCTCACAACAAAATCTAGTAGGGGATCTGTGACTATGTCAATAGTCATTCCTCTATTGTTCCATTTAGCACCTGTGTTTTTCTCTATTACTTCCCTTTTGTCACTTTGCAGGGTCTTTGGCCAATCTAGGGTTGGAATACCAGTAACCCTATGAATAGTTTTCTTGGTGAATTATACTGGCCCTGACTCTAACCAAAAAGTTCCATCATGTATTCTACTCAAAACTATCCGTACCCATTCAATTTTGAAAACAATCAAAAATTCTAGGGTTTTGGTTAATCCTTTTCTTTCTATTATTGAGAACTCATCTTTCAGTCTTTTGTTCTCACATAGTTTTTCATATGCATTATAGATTTCTAAATCTCCTATGGCTCCAATTTTGTAGTTATAACATCTGTGAACATCTTGGACCATAACAACTTTATCCGAAATAACTGATAATGCACCTGCCGAATCATTCTTGTATGCTACTTCTGGAATGGGCTTGAATTCAAGTTGTTTAACTTCATTGCTGACCAGTTGTATCTCATGACTCTCTCTACCCTTAGTGGTTCTTGACCTAGATGCCATTGTTTGCAAAACTAGGGTTTATGATTTAAACGAGTTTATAAATTCTACATAGCTTGACTCTTTAGTAAAATACCACAAATCGATGAAAACTTGTCTTGAATCACTGTTGAAATCTTCACAAATGGCTTATGAACTGACCTTGATCTTCTCCACTCTTCTCGGCTTTTCTTTTCATTTGAATGGTGGGAAAATGATCAAAAATCAAATTTATGTACCCTTCAAAATAGAGTAATTAATGCTTAGTGTGCTACCAACTGTCTACTCGGCACCTGAAGGGTTTCAACATGACTCGGCACCCATTGTGTTTCACTTTGCTCAGCTCCTATTGATATTTCATAGCTCGGCATCATCTATCAACTCGGTCACTATTAGCAACTCGACACCTGAAGACAACTTTGACAGATCTTGCAAAATTCTCAATTTTGACTTAGCATCTTTGCTTATGTTGATTTCTTCTTTGCAGTTCTTCTATGTCTTGGGACTGATGTATGATGTAATCTTGGTTTATCAATCCCACACACTAATTCTTGCTTAATTTGATGAAGTGTGATCACTTGACCTATTAGGTGAAGTGATCTCTGCACTTGATGTGCTATACTCATCTTTCTTCTTCCATGTCTTATTCATTTCACTTCTGATATGTCTAACATCTATCTTTTCCTTTCCATTGCTGAACTTAGAACTTGATGCCTTTGACCTTGTTGGGCAATTCTTGCTGACATGACCAGTTTTTAAGCAACTAAAACATGTAGTTTGACTCAACCATCTTTTTTAGTTCCCTCTAAAATGTGTTCTTATGCAATTCTATGGTATATGTCCATATTCTTGACAATAGTGACAACTGTACCTGGTGTTGTAATCCCAAAATTCATGGTTTGATGTCTTTGCTGGTTGATTTAATGTCCACATAGGCTTTGATCTACATTCAAAAGCTCTATGTCCATACTTTTTGCAATTATAACAATGTCCATCAAATCTTGATGTCTTAGTAGCTTTGGTTTTGCATTCATATGCTTGATGACCTTGCTTCTTGCATTTATGAAAATGGTTTATGCTTTTAGGTTTATCATGCTTATGGGCATTCTTGCTTCTACATACATTAGATGTATGTCCTTTCTTTCCACAAAAATGACATGTAGGTTTAACATCTTTACCTTTATCACTTCTTTGTTCTGCACTCTTTGATGATTCTCCAACTTCAGTGCTGTTGTATCCAAGTCCTGATGTATCATGGGTTGATCTTGGGGATTTCAATAATTGCTCAAAATATTTGATGGCTTCACTTGACTTGTTGAGATTCTCTGCCACCTCTTTTTCTCTGTTCAATTCATTCTACATTTTTTCATTTTGCATCTTCAAAGTAGAGATCTCAATATATTTCACATTGAGTTCATGATGAAGGTTCATCATTTGGGCAAGTGTATCCATCTACATGTTTGAGATCCTTGTCAATTCAATACATTTTTTTTCAAGTCTATTTGCAAGATTTCTTTTGTCATTTTCCATCATGACCTTATCATCAACTTCTCTTTTCTTTTGTTCAATAATTTCACATATCATTATGGCCTGTGATTCATGTTCCATCTTGAGAGATCTTATCTCCTCTATTTGAGCTTTGTTTTTCTCCATCAGTTTTGCTATTGCTGCATCAAACTCTTTAGTGTCTCCATTAGAAAATATGTTGGTGGTATCAATCTCTTTGTAGTTTATCTCATTTTCAGCTATGGCTAGATCCTTCCTTTTTTTAAATATATTTCTCAACTTGTTTCTAAATTCCTCCAAGCTATGTAGAGCAAGTTGCACATCTATCACCTAATTTTCAATGATCTTTCCAAGTTTTAAAGCTTCCATCTTTAGATCTTTTCCTCCAAGCTGTTAGGCTTTTCCTTGTGAGAACCTAGATCTGCTCTGATACCAATTGTTAGAATATTCAAATATGGAAAGAGTACTTATGAGAGGGGGGGGGGGCGGGGGGTGAATCATAAGTATCCCACTTTATCCAATAAAACTTTTAACTGAAAGTAAATTGCATGCATGTAAATACATTAAATAAATATGAAACTAAACACATGCATCAACAACACATAACACTAGAATTTGGTAACCCAGAAACCCTCCAAGAATAAGAAGCTAAAACTGGGGTGGGGATGATACTCACAAAAATTACTATAGCAATATTTTTCAACCACTTCTGATGGTCTGCACTGTTAAAGGCCTGCCCTATTAAAGGCTTTACACTGTGTCAATAGTGACCTGGTTAAAGGATTTCAAACACTTAACATGAAGTGTCACCCTGTTAAAGAATTTAATCACCTAATTAAAGGATCTTGAAATAGTTGTTAAGCTAACCTATCACCATAGTATTTTCATTCTAATACAATTGCTAGAAAGTATTAGGTATAATGAACCTGATAGATTACAATCCCTGATTGCTAAATGCAGGCACCTATTCTACTTTCTCTGATCTTGATCCTTTTGTGATTTGATAATCCTTGCTTCTGAAAATAGATTTTCTTGTGCACCCTTGTATGTCCACTCATATATATCTTTACAATGAAATTGTGTCTTCCTTATAAAGACTTCGAAGACTTAGGGTTAGATATGGATCTACGATCCACATTGAATCTCAATTTTCCGCTCAATACTTTTCTTTTGCTGATTGGTTGCATGCCTTTATCATTTTTTCTTATTTGCTGCATGTAGATTGCATAGGAAATATAAAAGATTCGATCTCATCATTAAATCCTTTGAGATTTTCCTTATGTCGGCTACAAAAACTGTTTGCATCATAGTTTGTGCAATTACAAACTCTTATGCTGATATTCTGAGTTACTCAGCTCCTGAAGCATTGCTGATGCTCGGCACATTTTATTTCTTGGATAGCTCGGCACCTAAGAAAAACTGTATCACTCAGCACTTGTTAACACTTGGCACTTGTTAATCACTCGGCACTTGTTAACACTCGGCACTTGTTAATCACTTGGCACCTACTATTACTCGGCACTTGATATAGCTCGACACTTCATATTACTCAGCACCTACTCTTTGTTCGGGTTTGTTTAGTGGAAAATGGTTAAGTGTATTGACACTCAATTGTCAAAATTATTCTTTAAACTAATAGAGCTAATCTAAAAAGTTCTTCTCTTCTTGCTAGAACTACATGTTTTCTTGACTCTCTTTTTAGGAGGGATTTTGGTCCTTTCACATCTTGTAGACTTCTTGGGTGTAGGTTTTTTCTCAATCTTTACTGGATTCCTTGGTAGTTTCTCCTACACAACTATTGCATATGGTACATTAGGTGCTTGCACACTAGTTTGGGCAACTGTTACCTCTTCAGTAGGTCCTGCCACTACAATGGGTGTAGGGTTCAATAGCTCAAGTTAACCACTAGCCTTCATTTCCATAGCTATCCCTTTTACCGCATCAAATTATTTTCTTGACATTCTTGATTCTTTTAAAATAGATTCAATCACCTTTTCCACCTTCTTCTTGGAGTCCTTTATTATCTAACTAGTTTTAACTTCTCTCATTTTCTTAGCAGATGTCCCCTATCTAGGACATTTAGAATCAACTTATGAGTGAAGGATTATCTGTGCATATCCTTCAATTAATTCCTTACTCATTTCATAGCCCATAGGTTCAATGAATTTGACTTGATGAATTACAACTTCCATATAAGTGAAATCTATCTCTACCATGAAGCACAATTCATCCTTGTTTTTTTCCACTAGCACAAGAGCTATCCAATACCTTTGCTTCATTTCTACTTGGAAAGACTTCATCTATCTGTCAATGTTATTATCTCTAACTATTTTAGTTCTTGATCTGTATGTGCAAGTTATTGTCTACATTGCACACTCACTTCCATCCAAATTTATGATGCCATGAAACTTCTTAGATGCATAGAACAATATGTGTGTGAGTAGGGATTCAAACCTAAAGACTATGCTCCAAGACTTCTTGATTCTTGATATATTATCCAATAGTTGTGTTCGGATAATGTCACATAAATTAACATCTTCACCTCTTACTGCCAAGTAGGCTACATGAAGAAATCTAGTAGGGATTGAAACTATCCTAGATCCATGATTGAATTTGTATCTCAAAATTTTAGAAATTAATCTTACTCCATCATCTTGAATACTGTTGACCTTCATGTTTTTGTCATCAAA
Source organism: Cupressus sempervirens (assembly GCA_028749045.1). Classification (NCBI taxonomy): domain Eukaryota; kingdom Viridiplantae; phylum Streptophyta; class Pinopsida; order Cupressales; family Cupressaceae; genus Cupressus; species Cupressus sempervirens. The sequence goes on from CM053784.1 coordinate 456,148,142, forward strand.
ACATGTGTTGAGATTTGTATCAACTATCTTGTGCACATTATTAATGTTCACTAGATTACTTCCTTTATTACTTAGACCTATGACCTTGTGAATTAGGTCATTATCAATAAATATGATAGAGTCTCCCAACCATAAGAGATCTGTAATGCCCTACCTATAGATCCTTGGAACAAGGATAAAATACAAGCCATGATTTTTTTTTTTACAAGTGGAAGTGCACATGTCAACAACCTACATGGATCACAAATATTGTAATGGAAGACTAAACCATCATCCTAGCACCCAAAGAATCTCTAAACACCACTATTGACCAAAATGATCGAATACAAAGAACACAAAACTGAATTCAAATCAAACACATTCCAAATTCAAAATACAAAATCATAGGATTGAAGAACACCAAAGAGGGTATCTAAATCAACTCTCAAAAAGTTCAAACTAGACTAAAAAGTGTCTATTTCCTGCCCCCACAAGTTTTTAAAAAAACCTAGGTGATACTTTAATACATCACAGGAAAGTGTCGCGTGACATTTCTAAAGGAGGGCAACATTTTTAGGGATTGGGCGATACTTCTCCCAAAGGCGTGTAATATTTTAAGTGTATCATACGACATTTATTACAAGGAGGTGCAATATTGGAAAGTATCATAGGACATTTCTCCAAGAAGCATGCAATAGAATCAGGGGACACACAATACAATTCCTAAAGGCATGCGATACAATTTTGTGTCACACCATGCTAATAAAAGGTTGCCCAATGAACTCAAGAAAAACACTAAGGAGAAACAACAGACTAAAATTTATTTCATAACCTCCACACTAGGGAGTACCAGATCCACCATTTGAGGCATGAATGCTCGAACACACTATTGAAAGATGTAATTTGCATCTAACCATCTAACAAGTAGTAAGAATCAAAGGTATAGAAGGAACATCGCAGTGAACTAAAGCAATATTGTAATAATTAAATTAATATCACAATGAACAAATTAACCAAACTAAGTATGCAATTCCTCCCAACCGTTAGTGGCATCATAAAACCATCATGGTCCCTAGTCATCCCCTACGTGTAAAGTCTCAAGCCACCAATCAAATTGTTGGTACTATCGTGATAGGAACATCACTACTAAAAGATGCCAAAACCCAAAGCATAAGAAAATCTAACATGCTAATAATAAAGCATAAGATAAACCTGCAAGTAGATAACATCACCTATCACATGCTAATCATCATAATAAGGAATGCATCAAAACTAACATCATCTAAACATGATAAACAACATCCCAATGAAAGCATAAATCACAAGAAAGCATACTCTATAAACTAAAGTACCAAGTGAACACATTCAACAATGGTCACACTAGGATACAAGACCATCTCTATACACCAGTCCCTAGCATTGGTGAAGGTAGCTACACCTCCCAACCATGTGGCACCCATAGGTCCACCCTCACCATGCTTATGGAGATAATGAACCAACCACAACCACATGCAAAACAAACATCCATGGCTAACACTCGTTCCAAGTAGTATGATGACTAAACCCAAGACAAATACAATGCATAAACTACAAGTCCTGGTCAAACATCTCAATGGGCTACTATGTAGGGATTGACATCATGGAGAGTCGCTTGGCATCGACAAGCCCAATCTTGGATCGTGTGTCCTCAAACTTAATTGGGTGCTCAAACATTTTTTCCTCAAACTTAATCAGGTGCTCACACATTTTATTATCTTAATTTTTATTACCACCTAGTATTTTCTTTAGTTATCACTTATATAAAGCTTCCTCTGCCCACCCACAGTGCCATGATTGTCGGGCTACAAGATAGAAGACCCTTCCACATGCTACCCTACCCTACCCATGCTCATCCAATGATGAGTGCCCTTAGGCATGCAAATTCCCAACCCAAACCCAATGATCATAATTTCAGAACTACCATAGAAGATCTGGACTCACAAGTCATCTGACAATGTACGTGCACGTACTCGTGTGTGGTACACCACCATCATGAAGGTCATAAAAAAAGGACTGGACAAGAACACAAAGCACAAGTCCCTCAACCAAAAATAGAATCAAGAGGATGGATGCAACACACATCCCAATGTAACAAAAGATGTAACAGTGGTATGACTGATATCCAAATAGATGCTGAGAAAACCTAAGAAAATAGGGCGATACACAAAACGAGGTAAAACCACAAATTTTGGAAAAATTTTGAAATTAAAACCCATTTAGCCTTTGGGTGTGAAAACCCCAAAAATCAAAAAATAACTTAAATTGGATTTTGTATGCGAAAATGGCCAACATAATGCTCAAAAACCCAAACCCCCATTTCAAAAATAGGGAAAATGTTCATACCCTACCAACCAGGCAGAACCAGCAAATAGAAACGAAGGGGAACACTAGTTCTTAGCCTCCTAACTTACTACTACAAGAAATGAAAGCTGAAACAGAGTGAAAACAATAAAATGGGAAGCCCTCCCTAACAACAAAACCAACAAAAATTGAAACCTACACAATAAAATAAGTCACCTGCCAAATCTGCTGAAAATGATAGCAAAGCATAAACTCCCCAAGCCAATTCCAATGAGAGCAACCTCACATAGATCCCAAACTCACAACTCACAGAATGAATAAAACAAGAATCCTTCAGAAGAGGAATTCTCTTAAAATTCTATTTCTAAAATGTGAGAAGCGAATAATGAATTCACCTTTCCAATACTTCTTCACTTTTCAAGTGAATAGTCAATTCTGGAAATTAGCCCACTAGAGTAGCTAAACTTTGAATTGACCCAAAAAAAAAGAGGTTATTATCCATAATAGAAATTCACCTAAGGAAAAGCTACCAAAAATTAAATCTGAAAAGATTTAAAGCCTAAAAACCTAGAATCACAAAAAATCACTTAACACTTTCATGATAGAGAAAACCTCTAAATGCACAAACATGCTCACTGGTCTAATCACATAATGTAGATGAGTTCGAATTTACTAATCACCAAAAGGTTTAGATTAAAACAATTTAAAATAATGATACATTGACCATACAAGGATGACATTGGTAAAATATGAATAGCTAGATCACTAACTCCATGTGCCACTGCCAAGGATATAATTCATGCACACTAAAATACACAATCAAGTGCAATTGCATATAATATCATATTCAAAGCAACATGTATTAAAATACCAATTTAATCCATTTACATCACTTACATTCATAGAAAGTGTAAAAATACAAGAATGAAGTAAATCACCATAGCATAAAATCCATCACATAACATAACCAACAAATATGTCCAAATAAACCATATAACTAGATATCATCATAGATCTACTATCATCTCAAAATAGCATCAAAATGCAAATATGATAAACTAAACAACACAACAATATAGCATCTATGGTACTAAATCAAAGTATAGCATCTAACCCTCAGGTCATCATAAGGTACAAAATAAGAGTATCAAGTATCTCTCAAATCAAAATAACAAGGTACAAACTAAAAACATGAGAGGCACTACATCCTCCCCCACTAGCATAAGCTTACTCCTAGAAGCTAGCAAAGAGGTAGGGGTACAATCCCCTTAGTCATGTAGCATCTTCCCAAGTTGCAGAGGACTCATCACTCAGGTCCCATTGGACCCTTACCTGCACTATGTCCCAACCTTGTAATGTCAGCCTCCACTATTGTAGGTTATGAATGGGTTCCAAAGTAAGTTTCCCATTTTCTACTTGCAAAGCATCCCAATCAAGAACATGGGTCACATCTAGAATATACTGCAACAAAATAGAAACATGAAAAGCATCATGGATGCACAATAGGCTAGGTGGCAATACTAGTCAATAAGAAATAGGACCAATCCTATTGAGGATCTCAAAAGCTCTGACAAAATATGGTATCAACTTAGAGCCTTTCCCATAATGGATGGGGCTCTTCCTCAGATGCACTCACAAAAACACCCTATCACCAATAGAAAAGTGACGATCCAACCTATGGGCATCTGCATACTTCTTTTGCCTATCCTAAGCAGTAACCAAATGCTCCCTAATGCGAATAACCTACTACTCCATATCCTGAAGCATCTCTAGACCTAAAAGAACTTGGTCCTCTAAATTATCCCAACTTAAAGGGGTATGACATGGTCTACTATACAAGGCCTAAAAAGGTGACATGCCAAGAGAACTATGATACCCATTTTTGTATGCAAACTCAACACTGTATCTCTATCTGAAATGATCTAATGATGAATCCCATGCAAATGAACAATATCCACCAAAAAAAAATGTACTATAGAAGAAGCTATGTAGGATGCTCTCATGGGTGAAAATTTTGCTACCTTGGACAACTTGTCAACTGTCACCACGATACAATCATGTCTTCATGATGACATAGGAAACCCTGTGATAAAATTAATGGACATCGTATCCTACTTCCACTCTGGAATGGTATGTGGTTGCAAAAGACTTGACGAATATTGATGCTTTGCCTTCACTCTTTGGCACTCAAAAAATCTAGCAACAAAGTCAGCAACATCGTACCTCATCCCTACCCAAAAGTATAACTATTTGAGATCAACATGCACCTTCTTAACTTCAGGATGTTCAGAATATAGAGCATGATGTGCTTCCAAAAAAACCAAGTTATGAAGATCACTCAAAATGAGTACATAGATATGCCCCATGTGATGCAGTAGTCCATTAGACTCAAGTATATAACCTAAAAACCTTCCCTCAAGGGTACATCTAGACTTGATCTCTTCCCTCACCTCCTAATACCAAGTGTCACTAGGCAAAGGCTCTAAGATACAGCTTTGCAAGTCCACTCCCAATGACATCATTGATACCTCATGTCACCTTCTACTCAAAGCATTCATGATGAAATTCTCCTTCCCTTTAATGTAATGAACATCAAAGTCATACTTGCACAAGAACTCCATCCAACAAAATAGTCATTCATTTAGGTTTGGCTAAGTAAAGATATACTACAAGCTCCTATGATTGCTATGCAACTCAGACCTGTGTCCCAAAAGAAAATGCCTCCAATAGACAAGGGCATGCACTACAGCCATGAGTTCCAAATCATGAGTGGGGTAGTTAAGCTCATGGTCCTTGAGTTTTCTAGACTCAAAAGCAATCACTTGAGCATCCTACATTAACACTGCACCCATGCCTTCCAATGAAGCATCTATGAAAACCATGAAAGCACCTATAGGATTAGGCATTGAAAGGATTGGTACACTGGTCAAACACTCCTTAAGAACATTAAATGTTGCCTCACACTAGTCTAAACAAACAAACTTCTTCCCTTTCCTCTGAAGAGAAGTGATGGGATGAGCTACTGGTGAGAAATCCTTCATGAAGCGACAATAGTAACCCACCAATCCTATGAAACTATGAACTTCTAAGACATCAGTGGGTGCTGACCAATCCACGATAGCACAAATCTTCTCTGAATCAACTATAATACCATCACTAATGATGATGTGTCCCAAATACTTCACCTCAAATTGGAAGAACCACATTTACTCAAGTTACCATACAACTGATGGTCTCTCAAACATTACAAAACTTGACATAAATGGACTTCATGCTCCTCCTTAGTCTTTGAATAGATCAATATGTCATCCAGGAATACAATGACACACTGATTGAGGTAAGTGTGAAATAAACCATTCATCAAACTCATAAATACTAATGGAACATTGGTTAACCCAAAGGGTACAACCATGAACTCATAATGCCCATACCATGTACGAAAAGTTGTTCGATGAATATCAGCCTCCTAGATACAAAGCTAATGGTATCTTGACTTAAGATCAATCTTTGAGAACACTCATGCTCCCTTCATCTGATAAAAAAAATCATCTATTCTCAGAAAAGGATAGCAATTCTTCATTGTCACCTTATTCAACTATCGTTAATCAATGCACAAACACAAAGAATCATCATTGTTCTTCATGAAGATGATTGGTGCACCCCACAGGGATACACTAGGATTAATATGGCCCTTGGCCAACAATTCCTCCAACTACAATTTGAGCTCACTCAATTCCTAAGTAGTGATGTGATAAGGAGCTCATGAAATTGTCTCTACTCCTTGTACAAGATCAATCTAAAAATCAATGTCACGTTACGGTGGCATACTTGGAATCTCATCAAGAAACACATTTTCATACTCAAGGAGTGAGTGATCATCAAGTGTCATCATATGACTCTTGGCTTCCTCAAGATCACTAAGAGACACAAGGAACAACTAGAAACCCTTTTGCATACTCTACTTCAACTGATTTGCTGAGATCATATGAAGTGAGACTAGTCTTTGAACCCCCAAAAGTTCTACCTATGCACCTGTGTCATTCGTACACTATACCACCTTGTGATAGAAATCAATATTCACCTAATGGGAGGCTAACCAATCCATGCCCATCACAATGTCATACGATCCTAGAGGTAGAATACATAAATCCACTATGGTGGTGAAGGTTCCCAAATTCAAAACACAACTCCTAACCAATGAGTCAACAACCACCTTGGAACCCATGGCTAATTCAACCTACCACCTATCCACCTAACACATTTCCTCTAGACAACATCACTAAACAAGAGATGGTGAAATGAAAGAATCAAAATCACTAGAGTCAAACAACACTAAAGTAGAAATACCATACAACATACCTATAGCCTCGACTACTATACCTTGATGCTCAGCTTAACAATTGTCAACCACTGCAAAGACTCTGTGATTCCTATCCACATCTCCTATAGTAGGCTCGGATCTTGCTATGCCCTTACTAGGTCTAGTGGGAGGTTTAATCGAACAATCATAAGATTTATTGCCAAATTTCCCACAAGAAAAATAATTTCCTCCAAAGCTAACACTTGTTCCATGGCCATCTTGAGTAGTACTAGAATAAGGTGCACTACCCTTGCTAGAATTCTACTAACTACTCTAAGGAGGATGATCCTATTGATACTTCTATCCTTGGTTCTAGTTATCTCCTTTCTTTCCAAATGTACCAGAAGATTGACCTTTCTTTCCCCAAAACTTCTTCTTACTCTTACCATGATAACCACCCTGAGAGGGTTTTGATTCCAAGTACTTCGATTTTGAGAACCAAATTTACCACTGTACCCCCTAGCCACATTGCTCTTAATGATATGTGCCTTCTCCATGGCAAGAGCAAGTGTCCTTAGTTGATGAGTACATACATCACTAATGATGCAATCTCTGAGGCATCTAACAAAATGTTGGGTGATGAGTGCATCATTATGCCTAAGCTCAAATATTATTTCAAACCAAGGAACTTCTTCTCATACTAATCAACCATCATAAGTCCGTGTTTAAGCTCACGGAATTCATTAATGTGAGCTTCATGATACTGTGGTGATAGAAACTTCTCTTTGGACCTTTCCTCGAAGATCTTCTAGGTGAGATCTGTGACATTGTTACCAATTCTTTCACTCTCTTCACCCCACCAAATGGAACCATGTTCCCTCAGCTATCTGATCACACAACGAGCCTTTATGTTGCTCTCACAAGGTAATAATGAGAAACAATGTCACATGTCAAGTAACTAGGTCTCAGCTTTGAGTCCAGTTCCTTGGCCATCAAACTCTGGTGGTTTGACCCTCTAAAGTTCTTGCATCATCTCAATCTACATTAGATCAAAATCATCCCAGACATGGCCCCTCTATCAATGCCTTCTTTTGCCAAGTGGTGTATAGGAACACTCACATTCATGCTCATGTTCCTAATCTCTATGCTTCGAATGGTGGGACTCTCCATTATGAGATCCCTCTTCCCACTCCTAACCATGTTGGCACTCCTCAACATGAGGTCCGATTTGAGTAAGAATTTCCTGGAGCACTAGCATCAATGCCCCTAAGAGATTCTGATTAACATTGATATCCTATTCTCCCTCCCCTTCCTGAAATTCCTCTTCCTAATGTCCATTTCTATGGTTACCACTATGGGTACCACCACGGCCACTAGGTCTATGTGCAGGAGGCATCACTATAGGAACAACAAGATAAGGTCAGAACAAATAGCTCACAAGCATAAGAGTTAAAACCATGAATGAAAAAGATACCAAATAAAAAAACATAATATAGCAATACACAACAAAAAACAAAACCATAGTGGAAGCGTAACATAGAGATCCCAATGTTGAAACATGGGCTCTGATACCAGATGTAATGCCTCGCTCGGAGATCCTTGGAACAAGGATGAAATACAAGCCAAAATAAATTTTTTTACAAGTGTAAGTGCACATGTCAACAACCTACATATATCACAAAGATTGCAATGGAAGACTAAACCATCATCGTGACACCCAACAAATCTCCAAACACCGCTACTAACCAAAATGATTGAATACGAAGAACACAAAACCAAATTAAATCAAACACATTCTAAATTCAAAATGTGACACCATAGGGTTGAAGAACACCAAAGAGGGTATCTGAATCAACTCTCAAAAATTTTAGACTAGATCAAAAAGTGCCCACTGCTTGCCCACATAGGTTTTTAAAAAATTGAGGTGATACTTTAGTACAACATAGGAAAGTATCAAGCAACATTTTTAAAGAAGGAGGGTGACATTTTTAGGGAATGAGTGATAATTCTCCCTAAGGCATGTAATACTTTAAGGGTATCGTATGAAATTTCTTACAAGGAGGTGCAATATTTAAAAGTATCGTACGAAATTTCTCCAAGAGGTGTGTGATAGAATCAAGGGATGCACGATACAATTCTTAAAGGCATGCAATACAATTTTGTGTCACACCATACTAATAAAAGATCACCCAAGGAACTCAAGAAAAAAACTAAGGACAAACAATAGACTAAAACTAAGTTCAGAACCTCCACATCGGGGAGTATCGAATCCACAATTCAAGGCGTGAATGCTTGTAGACACTACTAAAAGACATAATCTACATCTAACCATCTAACAAGCAGTAAGAATCAAAGGTATAGAAGGAACATCATAGTGAACTAAAGCAACATCACAATAACTGAAGTAATATCATAATGAATAAAATAACCAAACTAAGTACACAGCTCCTCCCAACTGTTAATGGCATCATAAGACCAATGTGGGCCCTAGCCATCCCCTACATGTAACGTCCCAAGCCATTGATTAAATCATCAGTACTGTCATGATAGGAATGTCACTACTAAAACATGCTAATAACTAAAGCATAAGAAAATCTAACATGCTAGTAGTAAAGCATAAGATAAACCTACAAGTAGATAACATCACCTATCACATGTTAATCATCATAATAAGGAATGCATTAAAACCAACATCATCTAAACATAATAAACAACATCCCAATGAAAGTGTAAATCACAAGAAAGCATACTCTATAAACTGAAGTACCAAGTGAACACATCTAGCAACAATCACACTAGGCTACAAGACCATCTCTATACACTAGTCCCTAGTAGTGGTGAAGGTAGCTATGCCTCCCAACCATATGGCACCTATAGGTCCACCCCCACCATGCTAATGGAGATAATGAACCAACCACAACCACATACAAAAAAAACATCCATGTCTAACACTCATGCCAAGCAGTATGATGACTAAACCCAAGACAAATATAATGCATAAACTACAAGTCCTGGTCAGACATCTTAATGGGCTACTATGTAGGGACTGACATCATGGAGAGTCTCTTAGAATCAACAAGCCCAAGCTTAGATTGTGTGTCCTCAAACTTAATTGGGTGGTCACACATTGTATCCTCAAACTTAATCAAGTGCTCACACATTTTATTATCTTAAGTTTTATTACCGCCCAATATTTTCTTTAGTTATCACTTATATAAAGCTTCCTTTGCCCACCCATGGCACCATGATTGCTGGGCTACAAGATAGAATCCCCCTCCATATGCTACCCTACCCTACCTATGCTCATCCAATGATGAGTGCCCATAGGCATGCAAATTCCCAACCCAACCCCAATAATCATAATTCTAGAACTACCATGGAAGATCAAGACTTGCAAGTCATTCGACAATGTATGTGCATGTACTTGTGTGCGGTGCACCACCATCATGAAGATCATAACAAAAGGATTGGATGAGAACACAAAGCACAAGTCTCTCAACCAAAAATAGAATTGAGAGGATAGATGCAACACACATTCCAATGCAACAAAAGATGAAAAGTGGTCTGGTTGATATCCAAATGGATCATTTAGGTCCATGAACCACATTGTGCCAAGAAAACTTGAGAAAATAGGTCAGCACACAAAACAAGGTAAAAACCTCAAATTTTGGAAAAATTCCAAAATTAAAACCCATTTGGCCTTTGGGTGTGAAAACCTTGAAAATCCAAAAATAATTGAAATCAGATACTGTATGCAAAAATAGCCAACATAACGGCTCAAAAACCCAAACCCCCATTTCAAAAATAGGGAAAATGTTCATACCCAACCAACTAAGTAGAAACAACAAACTAAAAGGAGGGGAACACTAGTTCTCAACCTCCTAACATACTGCTAAAAGAAATGGAAGCTAAAACAGAGAAAAAATAATAAAATAGGAAGGCGCTACCTGACAACAAAAAGGGTAGAAATTGAAACCCACACAATAAGATAAATCACCTACCAAATTTGTTGAAAATGATGACAAAGCATAAACTCCTCGAGCCGAATCCAATGAGATCAACCTTGTATAGATCCCACACTCATAGCTCCTAGAAAAAACAAAACAAGAATCCTTCAAAAGAAGAATTCCAAATTTTCTCTCAAAATTCTATTTCTAAAATGTGAGAAGTGAATAATGAATTCACTTTTCCAATAATTATTCACTTTTCAATTGAATAGTCAATTCTGGAAATTAGATTGCAGGAATAGCTAAACTTTGAACTGACCCAAATGAAAATAGGTTATTATCCGTAATGGAAATTCACCTAAGGAAAAGCTACAAAAAATTAAATCCAAAAAATTTTAAAGCCCAAAAACCCAAAATCACTTAACATTTTTGTGATAGAGCGAACCTCTAAGTGCATAGATAGGCTCACTAGTCTAATCACATAATGCAGATGAATTCAAATGTACTAATCACCAAAAGCTTTAGATTAAAATAATTTAAAATAAGGATATGTCGATTATACAGGGATGACATTGGTAAAATACGAATAGCTGGATCACTAACTCCATGTGCCACTACCAAGGATTTAATTTCTGCACACTAAGATGATCAAGTGAAATTGCATATAATATCATAGCTAAAGAAACATGTATTAAAATACCTATTTAATCCATTTACATCACTCACATTCATAGAAAACATAAAAATACAAGAACAAAGTAAATCATCATGGCATAAAATCCATCACATAACATAACCAACAAATATGTCCAAATAAACAATATAACTAGATATCATCATAGATCTAATATCATCTCAAAATAGCATCAACATGAAAATATGATAAACTAAATAGCACATTAATATAGCATCTATGGTACCGGATCAAAGTATAACATCTGAACCTCAGGTCATCATAAGGTACAAAATAAGATTATCAAGTATCTCTTGAATCAAAATAACAAGGTACAGACTACAAACACGAGAGGCACTACAAGATCATCATGTACTCTACTTAGAATTATCCATGTCCATTCATGATTTTCGAAGCCTATGTAGAACATATGCTTAACTAGATTAAGTTGCTCTAGATATCCATATTTAGGTTTCAATGACAAGTCATTTTTGCACATCTTCTCCAATTCCTTATGAATTTTTGTATCACCTATACTTTCAATTTTGTAGTGGATATAACCTCTTATATCCTTGATGCGAAGAATATTTTTTGAAACTTGCAAAAAAGCTTGAATTGGGTCATCAAGTAAAAAAACAAATGGGCATTTCTTGAAATTGTATCTAGGTCTATTGTTGACATTAAAAACTTCTTGTCTTGCCATTTCTAAAATATTATGCTTAGCAAATTTTAAAAATACCTTAATTTCCCATATTAGGGTTTCTAGTGACTTCATGTAATTACAAACCTCTTTAATTCTTCAAATCTTGCTTCGATCTTACAATTAGACTTCACACAAACAAATGATGTATCCAAATCAATTCACATCCTTTAAATCTTTTGTAATTTCTACTTGCGACTAGCGTAGTATATTGTCTTTGTATAATAGAAAGGTTATTCTTCTTATATATCCTTATCCTAATTATATTAATCAATGTGCACTTCACTGCAAACTCTTTTCAATGTCTAGATCATATTGTTAACTGCACAACCTCTAATATTCTTCCTAACATCAATTGTCAATAATTGACACTCCATTTCATTGAGAATGCTTATTTTGGTAGGATGAGTCACAGACGATAGGTGACTTCATTATCTTGTTAGGTACATCTTCTAGATCTATATGAGAGCTTTCAGGTTCCTTCTGCTTTACAAATGTTTCCTTGAGTTCTTCTATCAACTCCTTCATTTCTTCCTTTAGACTATTATCATTTCTTCTATTGTTCCTTCTATAATTCTAATTCCTTTTTAGGTCTCTTCTATCCATTCTACAAAACTTTGTCGAGTGTCCAAAATTATTACATAATTGGCATATAGGTACATTTCTCTTTTGATCACTTAGTTGGTTGCCAGGTACTCTGTAGTTTCTAGCAATGTGTCCAAGATTGTTGCATATATAAAAAACAATTTGTCTTCTTTCTCCACTTTCATCACTATGAGATCTTCTTCTATTTCCTACATGGTTAGTATTCCTAAACATTCTACTATTTGCATTACTATTATCAAATTTAGGTTTCTTACAATCTAATGCATAATGACCATATCCATGATAATTATAACAATAAAAATTAAAGATAGGCTTAAAAGACGTACCTTTATAATCATCTTTAGGTTCATCATACTAGGCATGAGATTCCTTTCTTTTGTTATGCTTATTTTGATCAAATTCTTTAACTTTCTCAGACTATGTAACATTTCCTTTGGATGTATCATCTATTTTACTCAAATCCTTCTTGACTTTAGGAGTATCAAGTTCTTCTCTCTTTATAGGTTTCTTGGTGGATTGTCCAAGGAAGAATCCAAGTTCAGTCTTGTCATAACTAGGTGTTTGTGCACATATTTGTTCTTCAATCTTTTCACAGCTAGTATATAATTTCTCAAGTTTCTTTTTGGTTTGTACCAACTCACCTTTCAAAATAATGTTGTATTTTTCTAATTTTACATGCTCTAACTTGATAGATTCCAATTTAGATGTTACCTTGCTTAACTAGGATCTTAGATCTACATTTTCAGCTTTAATTTTAGAGTCATTATTTCCTCCATTTTTCTTAAGACTTAGCTTAAGTTCAACGATCTTTAACTCATATTTTAGGATCTCATTTTCTTTCTTCAGATCTTCATTATCATCATCAATGGTTTTTGATGCAGGAGCATCCAGAGGTATAAGGGCGATCCTATGTCACCCAAAAAAAATGTACTTAGATTTAGTTTCTATTTCATGTGTTTTCATTTCTGGATACCCATTTGGGTCAAATAAAGGTTTCAACTCTCACAGTTCCACTATCAATGTTCTAGGATAGAGTATTTGAACACCTTGGGATATGTGTAAATGCCAAAAAAATAGGAGTATGTAATTGAGCCATCATTTTGGTGAACTAGGAGGTGTAAATTGGCCAAATGAATGTAATTTTAATTTAGAGCATTCCAGAAAAGGAATCAGGTCAAAAGGCCCCATGGTTTGAAAGTTATTGCAGTTTTCTAGGTTTTGGAGACCTCCTAAGAATGCTTCAAAGTCAGGTTAGGGGCATTAAATGACCTCAAAAAGGGATGAAAAATGGGGGATGACTAGAGCTTTTCTGTAGGGCTATAGAGCACTTTGAGAGCTTTCTAGAAATGTAAACGGTTCGTCAATCAGAGCTACAGTTCAAAAGTTATGCCTCCCGAAAGTTTTGTTACCATTTTTGGATTCTTCTAGATTTGCGTCGACTTCTAACGAAGCTTTTGGAGCCTTCTATTTAGTCGGTGGATGCCTACTAGCACTTTCTAGAATGTATTCCTTGTCCTTAACCCTTCGGGGTCTATTTAAGGACATTTCTGGCATTGTAAAAGGTAGTTTGGAGTGGAGTTTGAGAGGAGGTACTAAAAGGAGAAATTATCTCCAAATTTATCTTATTATAAGCCCTTAGGGCATGTTCTGAAGTCTATTTTCTTTGTACTGAATGTACTAGCTTATTTTCACAGTTAATATAATTTCCCTTTTCCTTTTGTGTCCATTTTGTGCGTGGGTTGTGTCCCCATCAAGTGGTATCAGAGTGTACCTTCATCAAGTGGTACCAGAGCTGGTTTTCCTGAGTGTGTAGACAGAGCGCTGACTGTGAGGAAGTTTGCACCAGGACTGTGTGGTTATGGGTTTGAGTTAAGAAAATGTCTCCATGCAAAGAGTGTGGTGGAAGGGCCAAAGCTGTTAATCCTGAGGAAGTTAGAGCCCTCCAAAGGTAGGTACAAGCATTGCAAGAGGAGCTCCGTAGAGGAAAAAATGTTGCCGTAGGTGATGACAGTGAGGATGACAATGAAGAAGAAGAAATTGGACAAGAAGGGAATTTGATGGGGAAGTTCTGAATCAAGCAGAGGAAAGGCTTTTTAGGGCCATTACTAAATTTGGGAAAAGACCTACAATTGATGTGGGTGTATTTTCAGGAAATCTGAAACCAAATGAGTTGATCGACTGGATCAATGAATTGGAAGAATACTTTGAGTATGAGGATTTCAGGGACCCAGATAGGATTAAGTTTGCAAAAGAAAAACTGAAAGGCCATGCCAAAATTTGGTGGCAAGAGGTTCAATTGGAAAGAAATGGAAGAGGAAAGGAGAAGATCACATGGTGGACAAACTGAAGAAGTAGTTCATTCCTGTGGACTACGAGCTTGATTTATTTAAGAAGATACATGGGCTAAAGCAAGCAGGAAGATCAGTCCAAGAATATACAAAGGACTTTTATCGACTTTTTATTAGAGTAGGGCATGCAAAAAAAAATAAGGAGAAGGTTGCTCATTATATCAGAGGGTTGCGACTTAGCATCCAAGAGGAATTAAGTCTGGTAAGAGTGACCAGCGTTGAAGAGGCATACCAATTTTCTCTACGAGTTGAAGAGAAGTTGAATAAGAGGTTTGAAGGGAGACAAAGAGGGTGTGGTCAAGGAGGAAGAGGAAGTGGTAGGTCATCTGGAGGTTGAAATGAAACCCAAAAGAAAAATGAAGATGTGGGTACTAGCAGGAACCAGAGGAATGGGGATTTCAACCACTCTCATGATCAAGACTTTGGAAATCAGAGAGGAATAAGTAGAGGATGTGGACAAGGAAGAGGAGGCTTTCATGGTACCTGTTTCCATTGCAATGAAGAAGGTCATCGTGCCTTTGAATGCCCTCAATGACAAGGAAGGATAGATAGGAGAGCTGAGGGTCAAGCTAGGGTTGCTCATGTGGATGAGGATGCATAGTCATCACATTTAGAGGATGCAGAAAGAGGAGAGACCTTGGTAAATGAAAGGGTCTTATTAAGTGGTGAGATTGAACCAGGACAAAGGAGGATTTTGTTCTATACCAGATGCAAGTGTGAGGATAAATGTTGTGACATGATAATTGATGGTGGTAGCACTGATAACTTGGTGTCAGAGGAGATAGTCTCTAAGCTAAAGCTCAAGAGGGAGAAACATCCCTAGCCCTAGCGAATTGCTTGGGTAAAAGATGATCATAAGGTTCTGGTAAGTGAACAATGTTTAGTGAAATTCAAAATTGGGAGTTACCATGATGAAGTTCTCTGTGATGTTATTCTGATGGATGTTTGCCATCTATTGTTGGGTAGACCATGACAGTTTGATAGACATGTAGTACATGATGGTCATGCAAACACATACTCTCTTACAAAGGATGGAGTTTGTCACAAACTGAAGCTCATCAAAAAGGAAGGTGAAAAGGTATGTAGCAGTGCTAGGATTTGTCTTGTTGATGGAAGGAAGTTTTTAGATGGAATGAAACATCAGCGTATGTGCTATGCTTTGATTCCTAGGAAAGATAAAGAAGGTAGTAGTGAAATACCACTTGAAGTTTTAGATTTACTAGGTGAATTTGGAGATATCATCTCTGATAATGTTCTAGAAGGATTGCCACCAGTAAGGCAAATCAATCACCAGATAGATCTAATTCCAAGAGCAAGTTTTCCTAACAAAGTTGCTCAGGATGACTCCTACTGAAACAGAGGAGCTAAACAGACAGGTTTAGGAGCTATTAAGGAAGGGCTTGATTTGAGAGAGCCTAAGTCCATGTGTAGTACCTATAGTACTCACACCAAAGAAGGATGGAGAGTGGAGGATGTGTACAAATTCTCGAGCTATAAATAGGATAACCATCAAGTACCAATTTCCTTTTCCAAGAATGGATGATCTTATGGACTATTTGAGTGGAGCTCAGTACTTCACAAAGATAGATCTCAAGAGTGGCTATCATCAGATATGGATACAAGAAGGAGATGAGTGGAAAATAGCCTTCAAGACCAAGGAGGGTCTTTATGAGTGGTTAGTCATGCCCTTTGGATTGACAAATGCCCCAAGCACCTTCATGTGGCTTATGAATGAGGTACTTAAGAAGTTATTGGGAAAATTTTTTATTGTCTATTTGGATGATATTTTAATTTTCAGCAAGACTTTGGAAGAACATTTATTGTGTATTCGTAGTGTCCTTGAAAGGTTAAGGGAAGAGAAACTATTAATTAATTTGAAGAAGTGTATCTTTCCAAAAAGGGAGTTAGTCTATTTGGGGTTTGTTATATCACTTGAAGGTCTCAAAATGGATCTAGAGAAGGTAAAAGCCATCTTGGAATGGCCTACTCCAAGGTCTACTAATGAGGTAAGATCATTTCATGGTCTGGTTAGTTTTTATAGGAAGTTTATTAAGAATTTTAGTGGCATATGTGCACCCCTAACTGACACAATAAGAGGGGATAGAAAAGAGTTCAAATGGACTGCAGCAACTACGAAAAGTTTTGAATTGCTGAAAAAGAAGGTGACAGAACAACCTATGTTGGCACTTTCAAATTTTAGAAAGGTGTTCCAGGTGGATTGTGATGCTAGTGGCAGTGCTATTGGGGCTGTATTAAGCCAAGAAGGTATCCTATTGCATATTTTAGTGAAAAATTGAATGATGCAAAGAAGAAGTATTCTGTTTATGATCAAGAGTTCTATGCAATAGTTCAGGCCTTAAAGAAATGGAGGCATTATTTTTTGCCAAAGGAATTTGTTTTGTATACTGATCATCAGGCATTATAGTACCTAAATAGCCAAGGTAAATTGAATAAGAGGCATATGAAGTGGGTAGAGTTCTTGCAGAGTTATACATTTGTGTTGAAGCATAGAACTGGAAAATCTAACAGGGTTGCAGATGCACTAAGTAGGAGACAGTTGTTGCTTACAGTAATGCAAGTTGAAGTAGTTGGGTTTGATGAACTCAAGAATTTGTACCCTAAGGATCTTGATTTTGTTGAAGCATGGAAATCTTGTAAAGAGCCTGTTGCTGTAGATAGAACCAAGTGGTTAGACTATTTGATTCAGGATGGCATGTTGTTCAAGTGTAGTCAATTGTGCATTCCAAGGAGTTCCATGAGGGAAAATCTGATTAAGGAGAAACACAGCAGAGGGATGGTAGGACATTTTGGTCGAGATAAGACCATTGCCATTCTTAGAGAATATTATTTTTGGCCTCAAATTTCACAGGATGTGAAGAAGTTTGTATAGAGTTGCCAGGTTTGTCAAGTTGCCAAGGGATTTATTCACAATACTGGACTATATCAGCCATTTCCTATTCCATCAAGGCCATGGGAGGACATAAGTATGGATTTTGTTCTTGGATTGCCAAGGACACAATGCGGTAATGACTCAGTATTTGTGGTGGTTGATAGGTTCTCCAAAATGGCACATTTCATTCCATGCCATAAGACTCATGATGTTGTCCATATTGCAAACTTATTTTTTAGAGAGGTGGTAAGACTACATGGTCTTCCAAGGAGTATAGTTTCTGACAGAGATACTAAATTTGTGAGGTATTTCCAGAGGACATTGTGGAAGAAGTTGAGAACAGACTTGAAATTCAGTTCCACACATCACCCACTGACTAACGGCCAAACAGAAGTGGTAAATAGAAGTTTGGGCAATTTGTTGAGATGTTTAGTTGGGGATAAGCCCAAGGGATGGGATTTGATTCTACCAAAAGCAGAGTTTTCTTACAATAACTCTATAAATAGGAGTACTGGAAAATCACCATTCCAAATTGTATATGGAAGTAGCCCAAGGACTGCGCCAGAATTGAGGAAGATAGAGCAAGGAGAAAGGACAAGTGCTGAAGCTGAAGAATTTGCTAAACATATCAAGCATCTACATGAGGAAGTTCAAGAACACATTAACAAGATGAATCAAGAGTATAAAGCTAGAGCTGATCAAAGGAGAAGATATAAGGAATTTCAAGTAGGGGATCTAGTGGTGCACTTACAGAAAGAAATATTTCTAGCCGGTACTTACAACAAGCTGAAAATGAAGAAATTTGGCCCTTGCAAAATTCTTAAGAAACATGACTCAGGAAATGCATATGAGGTGGAGCTGCTAGATGGTTTTCATATTTCTCCTATTTTCAACATTGTAGACTTAATAGAGTATCATGATGATGGTGCAGATGAGGAGCTGGTGTTAGAGCAATGTCCAATTCTTACTTCTAAGAAGGAGGAGATAGAAGAAATTCTAGATTATCATGTGGGTAGAAGTACCAGAAATAGGCAGTATGAAGAGTACTTGGTCAAGCGGAAAGGATGGCCGATCGAGGACTCAACTTGGATTTCAGTAGCTGAGGTTTCCCATTTGGGATTTCCTCTACCATTCATAAAGTGACAGGGTCACTTTTCAATCTACCCTAGGTGTCTGATGCAGGAGCATCCAGAGGTATAAGGGCGATCCTGTGTCACCCAAAAAAAATGTACTTAGACTTAGTTTCTATTTCATGTGTTTTCATTTTTGGATACCCATTTGGGTCAAATAAAGGTTCCAACTCTCACAGTTCCACTATTAGTGTTCTAGGATAGAGTATTTGAACACCTTGGGATACATGTAAATGCCAAAAAAATAGGAGTATGTAATTGAGCCATCATTTTGGTGAACTAGGAGGTGTAAATTGGCCAGATGAATGTAATTGTAATTTAGAGCATTCCAAAAAAAGAATCAGGTCAAAAGGCCCATGGCTTGAAAGTTAATGTAGTTTTTCAAGTTTTGAAGACCTCCTAAGAATGCTTCAAAGTCAGGTTAGGGGCATTAAATGACCTTCAAAAGGGTCAAAAAATGGGGTATGAGTAGAGCTTGTCCATAGGGCTATAGAGCACTTTGAAAACTTTCCAAAAATGTAAACAATTCGTCAATCGGAGCTACGGTTCAAAAGTTATGCCTCTCGAAAGTTCGGTTACCATTTTTGGATTCTTCTAGATTTGCATCAACTTCTAACAAAGCTTTTGGAGCCTTCTATTTGGTCAGTGGATGCCTACTAGCACTTTCTAGAATGTATTCCTAGTCCTTAACCCTCTGAGGTCTATTTAAGGACATTTTTGGCATTGTAAAAGGTAGTTCGGAGTGGAGTTTGAGAGGAGGTACTGAAAGAAGAAATTATCTCCAAATTTATGTTATTTTAAGCCCTTAGGGCATGTTCTGAAGTCTATTTTCTCTGTACTGAATGTACTAGCTTATTTTCACAGTTAATACAATTTTCCTTTTCCTGTTGTGTCCATTCTATGCATGGGTTGTGTCCCTATCAGTTTTCTTACTATGTCATCTATCTTGTCCTTTAATTCACCAATGTAGGCTTTTGCATCTTTGTATCTATCTTTAAGACCATCTCTTTCATATGTAAGTAGATCAATCTGTTCAAGAGCTTCTTCAAGATTCTTCTTCAATTGTTCCATATCCATAGGGATCTTATTCAAGCTTTTTAAGCTTCTTATGAATAAGTAAGCTCTAATACTGATTGTTAGAAATAGATGATACTTGGGGCGAGGGGGGGGGGGGGGGGGGGGCAGGAGGGCTGGGGTGTGAATCACATATTTTCTATCTTTTTACCCATAACTAAACCTTATTAATTACTTTTCCATAAGCATGAGAAAGAATACTAATAGTGCTAAACAAAATAAGCAATCATACAAGAAGAGAACTCATAAAACCATATTTTTTTAACTAGGGAAACCCTAGCCAAGGGAAAACCTCAGTGGGGATGGAACCCATAAGATGATTCACTATATAAAGTATTTGGTTAAGTATGTTGACCCTATAAGGAGTCTATAAAGCATGCATAGTGTCTCAAGTCCCTATTAGGAGACTACACCTTGTTAGAAGCCTCAACCTTGTTAGGAGTTGTTGGATCATATACAAATGTGTGCAAGAAGAGCCGACTGTCCTAACATGCAACTATACAATAAGTTCTTCAAGAGAATATATATACATACAATACTAGATTTTTTTTGTACTTCACAAATCTTCTAATTATAAATTTTTTATAAGAAGAATGATTGTACACATATCAATTTGCA
Source organism: Cupressus sempervirens (assembly GCA_028749045.1). Classification (NCBI taxonomy): domain Eukaryota; kingdom Viridiplantae; phylum Streptophyta; class Pinopsida; order Cupressales; family Cupressaceae; genus Cupressus; species Cupressus sempervirens. Next base: position 456,168,747 of record CM053784.1, read on the forward strand.
TCAGATCTCACATAATATTACTTCACATCATAAGTCATAACATCACACTTTCTTGTTACTCGTATTTGACAAGCTCATATCAACTTCACAATCAGATTTCTTCACATTAACTTCACAAATGAATTTCTTTACTTATACCTAAACATATTGGTAAATTCTTCCTTTAGTCAGCTCACATAACATCCTTAGATTTGTCTCACAAAGAAATAATAATTAAAACAATTAATCAGGTCAATTAACACATTTTGCTGATGTGCTCTATTTTGCAATGTAACATCACTACATCACTAATTCCATCACAACTCAAACTCGGTTGGTCGTACGAACATGTACACTAGTATACATCATTAGTATGACATCATGCATCTCTAGTTAACTATGCAAGAGAATATTCAAAGGGAATGTTCTACTATCATCAAATCTATTGTGCTACTATAATTTTGTCTAATACTAAGACAATTTTCCTTCACAAATAAACATGACTAATCTACAAAACAAATATGTTGCCATAAATGACAATAATATTACTTACCTTATTTGGTTGATTGGATATGTTGCCAATAGACACATTGTTGAGATGACTAAAGTTGTAGATTTTATGAGCAACAATATGGATGCCAAATTTCAGTTCCATGTTAGTTACATTACTAATCTTCATTCCTCTACCATCCCACTTGGCAAGAGTTTTCTTTTCAAATTACAGCCAACCTAGGGTTTTGGTTGCTTTGGCTTTGTCCAACATTAGAAGACTAGTAATTCTATGAATCATTTTCCTTGTGATTAGAATGGGTTGGTCTAACCATAACTTTCCATTATGAACTTGGCTTATGATAAATCTTATCCACTTTAACTAAAATTTCCTTAGCATATATGAAATATGCATTAAGCCCTTAGCTTCTAGATGTTGATGCTCATGTTTTAGAATACTATTGACACATAACTTGTTCAATGCTTCATTCATCTCATGACTGCCTAGCTCTTGGATAGAACATTTATAATATGAATGGATATCATGTATGAGAAATACCTTGGGCAGAGTTTATGACTATGTACTAGCTAGATCAAGCACTTCTGTAATTGACAAACTCAATTTGAAATTTGGTTTCTTGTAATCGAATCCTCAAACCAACATTTTTAGACCCCTTTTTTAATTTTTCTACTAGAAGATGCCATGCTCAGTAGGATTTTGGAAAAATCAAAATGTCTTCAACAATAAACACTCAAATCATTCTAAAGCTCTAAAATTTCTCTTCTCAACTAACTCTAGAAATTTGTGGTGAAATAATACTTTCACCTTCTTCCTTTTAATACATTTCCTATTTACAATCACCATTAAAGCTTGGTATGACTATTCACTTGGTGATAGGTTGTCTTCTACTCAATTCATATTTTAATGCTCCATATACATTCATAGCTCCTAGAGAATCATTATCACTCAATATCCACATACAATACTTTAGTTTCTCCTGACCTTGATTGGTAGGGTCTTACAACCTGACCTAGCTTGGTAAGATCTACAATTTCCATGACCACTCAATGATCCTTGTGCATCTTAAATTCTGATATGGATCTCTTCTTCTTGATAGCTAGAACTAATGAGATATGTTTTCTTTAGAGTCTTATTTCCAATTATTCCCATAGGGATTCGAGTTGAGATGCTTGAGTCACCTAACTCTTGAGTGACAACTGCTTCATGACTCAAACTTGCATTCTTAGTAGATTTTGATATCCATTGTTGCTTCATCTACTTTCTAATATTGTTAGCTTTGGCTTTCTTTTCATTTTCAATTCTTCTTTTGTTCATACAGTTCTTGGTAAGATGTTTAAGTTATGTACAAATAAATAATCTTTTAGTGGTGTCTATTTTCCTCATATGATGTTTTGCATAGTTTGATCCAATGTGCCCAAATTCACCATAGTAGTAACATCTACACCATGTGTTGTAGTCCAATCCAAATATTGCTTTCATGATCTATTCTGCTAGAGTCAATATCTTGGATTTCTATTCAGAAGCTTTTTGTCCTGGTTTCTTGCAATTATGACATTTACCTTCAATCTTAGGTTTCTCCTTGAATTCACTTTCTCTATAACCATTCTTATTGTAGCTATAACACTTTCCATTGAATTTTTATGTACCATTACTCCAACATTTGTTTGATGTATAGCCTATCTTACCACAATGATTTCAAGTAGGCTTTTGATTCTTTTGAGAAAATTTCTTAGATGATTTACCTTCTTCTATGTATCCTATTCCATCTTTTCCTTTGTGTCTGTATTGACTTTGTTCATTCAGTTGATTTAATCTTTCTTGAGATTTCATCATCCTTTCATTGGTTTACTTTTTAGTATTTAGATCATTCTAAAAACTTTCATTTTTGTGACCTTAGATTCATGAGTTCTTCATTTGCATTAGTGAGCTTATTAATGAAGTTTTTTTGCTAAAGGGGTAGATGTTGAATTTTATTGTTCTTTTCTTCTAGCTCTTCTTTGGCTTTGTCTTTTTCTTCCATGACTTCACATATTCTTATTGACTAGATTTCTTGTTATCTTTTCAGCTTTCTAACTTCCTAAAGATTGGAATTCTTTTCTAATAGGTCTTTGTTTACTTCATTAGCTTCATCTAAGTTTCTTTCTAGATAGACATCTTTAATTCTTTCTTTAGTTTAGAGATTATCATTCATTTGTTCTGCAAGATCTTTCCTTATTGTCAATTATTGATAGTGTTGCTCCTTTTCTTTCTTTAGTTTCCCAATAACTAATTCAACATCCAATTTTTCATTATCAATAGCCTTATCTAGCCTACATACCTCCATTTCCTTAGATCTTTTCTCAAGCTATTAAACTTCATCTATGAGAACCACAATGGTCTAATACCCATTGTTGGAAATATGAGGTAGGAAAGGTTATTGAGAGGGGAGGGGTGGATTAGGAACCAATAAAACTTAATCTTATTTCACCAATTAATCCTTCATATAATATTTTGATCTAGTTGCATGCATTAAAGGATGAAAGAAAATAATCATTATAGAAATTTGACACAAGATATGGTGACCCAAAAACCTTTCAAATAGAAAGTAAAATTGGGGTGGGGATGATATCCACAAGCTTTAGTACTACAATATAAAGTTGGTCTATTAAGGCTTACAATTGATCACTTCTGATGATTTATCCTGTTAGGAGAAATAAGGACTTTGAGGGTCCACCTTGTTAAAGGATTTGAAAAATATACAATAAAGTATGCACTTGGTAAAGAGATTTATCAAAGATTGTTAAGTCTACCCTATTAAAGGATTTGACTAATGCATTTATTAGGATGAACCAGTGGTTGATCTCTGATCTGCAACTCTAATTTTCTAGTTGAGATTCCTTGGATTGTAATGATCACCTTGCTATGATAGATAATGCTTTTTTGTCCCTTATATTTCTTGTAGCCTTCTTTAATTTTTACTTCTTCTCATCATATGCTTCTTCATGTGCTGAGTGAACATGATATTATGCTTAGTTCCTTGTTTGACCAATTTATATGTGATTGGTTCTTAGTTTAAGCTGACTTATGTATTTAATTTGGATCATGAATTTAAAATTAGGATCTTGTCTTGGGATGTGTGTAGACCAATTAAAGGTTAGCCTTTCTATTATGTAATGATCTAGAATCTTTTGTAAGTCATTTTGGAAAGTCTAAATAAGGGTGTTTAGGTTTAGGTTAGAGAACTTAGGGGGTTCAAGGTAGATATTCCTTGGGAAGCAAGTTTAGAGATGGACAATGGATGTTGAAGTTGTATTTTGTATTTGGCAGTAACCCAAAAGGCCTTACAACTGGGCATGTATGTTGATAACTGGATGAATCAATAAAAAAAATTATTGTCCTCTCTCCTTGGTTTTTTTCTCTATGTTATTTACATTTTTTGTGTTTACTCGGTGAGGTACATGGATAATTAGCCTTTGGCCCTAACTATTCACCCTCCTTGTGGAGATTGGATCATGTAGAACCCTACATTGAATTTAGTTGTACATTGGAAGATCTACAGGTTTGACCTATAACTTACAGAGGGTTATGATCTTGTAAGAACCTATTTGTAAAGATGGTTTGAGGCAAAAGAAATGATGACACTACTATTATGGACATGCTAAGGAAAATTGTAGCCAGATTAGATGTTGTGGAGATAGCCTAGAGGAGAGGAGAACATCTTGATGATGAAGCAATGACACCAATCCCTAACCTAGAACCTAAGGAAGATCAAGATGAGGAAATATTGTTGAGAATGTTGTTATCTAGGGAACATTCAAAACCTACTGTGGAAGTTATTCCTTATAATGTATAATTGGACACCAATTTTGTATTACATTGGATCTCTAAGATGGAGAAGTTATTTGAGTTTGAAGGCACTCCTAATAATAGGAAGGTGAAAGTTGCAGTCATTATGTTGAAGGGTCATGCCTCACTATGGTGGGAGCATTTACAAACCAATAGAAAAAGGAGAGGAAAGGAGAAGTTGTGATATTGTTATTAGGATTTAACTGTCTAATTTTGAGTCAAACTCATTGACCTATATTTCATGAGTAATGACCAACATAAATCATCTCTCATGAGAATAAATGGAACACTTAGCACTCATTAGATCTAGGTGATTCTCATAGGGGTGAAGCACTAAGACTTTTAGGGAGGTCACCCATCCCAGTACTACTCCAACCTAAGTGCGTTTAACTATGGGGTTTCATCCATGGTTAAACCCAAATCTTGCAACCCCATTTGTTAAAAATGGTGAACAAGGTGAAGAAAAAGTTCCTTCCTACTTATTATCAAGTTATCTTGTTGAGGAAGATGCAAAAATTGAGACAAAAGGAAATGACTATGAAGGAGTATACTAAAGAGTTTTATAGATTGGATATCAGATCTAGACATGTAGATGATGAGGTTGAGAAAGTTGCAAGATACCTAAATGGATTGAGATGTGGAATTCAAGATGATATAAGTTTTGTGAAATTGGAAAGTGCAGAAAAAACATATCAATATGCATGTAAAGATGAGGAGATCCTGACAAAGAAGCATGAAAAAATATAATGAGGTAAAGGTGGTAGATTTCAAAGAGGTAGAGGTAGATCTTATGGAGAAAGTGGTAGATCTAACAATCTTGTACAAGATAAGGTAAAATCTAAGTGGAAAAGTGATGGTAAAAGAAAGACTAAATAAAAAGGTGGTATTTCCTACCAAGGAGGTACTAGTTCTTACCAAGGAAGATGTAATTATTTTCAATGTGGCAAAGAAGGGAATAGATCCTTTGAGTTTGCTGGTGAAAATGAGTAAGGTAATAGATAAATTATGATTCAAGGAGATCTTGAGGGTTCACCTTATGAACTTGAGATTGGAGAAAACATGATGGTAAGTAGAACTTTGTGTAATAAGATAGATGATGAGGAATCTATCTTGAGGAGAAGTCTTTTCAAAACTAGATGTAAGATGATAGGAAAATACTATAAAGTGATCATTGATAGTTGAAGTTCAGTTAATTTGGCATAAGAGATGTTGGTTATAAAGTTGTAGTTGCAAAGGTCAATCATGTTTCATGGGTCAAATATGAGCATAAATTGTAGCTAAGTGAGAAATGTGTTGTGAAATTCAATATTGCAAACTATTTTAATGAAGTTCTATGTGATATTATGCCTATGGATTATTGCAATATTCTATGGGTAGACCTTGGCATTGTGATAGACATGTTGTGCATGATGGTAGAATAAATTAATATACACTTTGGGTGAATAGAGAAAAAAATATTGTTGCCTTTGATTGAAGCTCCTGATGAAGTAAATTATACTACTATTAGAGTTTGCATGGTTAATGGAAAAAATATAGAAAGAGATGAAGAGAAAACAAGTTTGTTTCTCTATAATTCCAAGAGAATTGAGTTGTGATAGTAATGGTCAAGTGATGGTGTATGGTAATGCCTAAACAACAAATAGTGGTTAAGTAACATAAGATAATATATGTTGAGTTCTAGTACAAATTGAAAGGTTATTTAATGAGTACAAGGAGATTGTTTTTGAATATATACTTGACAATTTACCTCTAGAAAGAAGTATAAATAATTGTATGGACCTGATTCCTAGAGCTAGTTTTCCAAATAAAGCACCATATAGATTGATACCTACAAATAATGAAGAACTTAACAGATAAGTGCAAGATTTATTGAAGAAAGATTTGATTAGAGAAATTTTGAGTCTATGTGTTATACCTATCAAGGAAGGATGACATAATGGATTGTATGAGTCAAGAAAAATATTTTTCCAAGATTGATTTGAAGATTGGTTATCATCATATTAGAATCAGAGAAGGTGATCAATGGAAGACTAGCTTCAATATAAAATATGGTTTGTATGAATGGTTGGTTATGCCTTTTGGTTTGAGCAATGCACCTAGTACTTAAAGGGTGAGGTTGATGAATGAAGTTCTCAAGAGATTCTTGGGTAAGTTTTTGATTGTTTATTTGGATGATATTTTGATATGTAGTAAGACTAAGGAAGAGCATAATGAAAATATTGTACAAGTATTGGAGAGATTGAAAGAGGAAAAGATGTTGATTAATTTGAAAAAGTGTTCCTTTATCCAAGAGGAAATTATGTATTTTGGATTTTTTTATTTCAACTATTGGTCTAAGAATGGAACGTGAGAAGGTTAAAGAAATTTTGGAATGGCCTAGACCTAAGAATGTGGGTGAGGTATTTCAAGTGGAATGTGATGCAAGTGATAGTGTAATAGGAGTTGTGTTGAGTCAAGAAGCTTTATAGTATTTTGGAAGTCAACATAAGTTGAATCAGAGACATATGAAGTGGGTTGACTACTTGTAGAGTTTCAAATTTGTGATCAAGCATAAAAGTAGAGTTACTAAGTGAGTTGTTGATGCATTGAGTAGAACATGTTCTTTGTTGACCGAGATGAAGGTTGAAGGTTTTGGTTTTGATGAAATGAAGGATTTTTCTAATACTAACCCTATTTTTTTGAGACATGGAGATAGTGTAGAGCACCAAATCTATCAAATCAATTGAGTAGTTCTGATGAATATTTCATTCAAGAAGGTATGTTGTTGAAAGGAATTCAGTTTTGTATATAAAAAAAATTAATGAGAGTTAATTTGATTAAGGAAAATAATTGTGGTGGTTTGGCTAGAAATTTTGGAATTGATAAGATATTGAATTTTCTTAAGGATAAGTACTATTGGCCATAGATAAGGATGTTCAAAATTTTGTAAAGAGTAAGTTAGAATACTAGATTGTATTTCTCGTCCTAAAAAACCTTGGAGTGACATCAATATGATTTTTTCTTGGATTACCTAAGATAGCTAGAGGATATGATTCCATATTTGTTGTTATGAATAGATTTTCTAAAATGGAACATTTCAAACCATGTAAGAAGACATCAGATGATGTGCATGTTGCTCAAATTTTCTTCAAAGAAATTGTTAGATTGCATGGATTATAGAGAAGAGTTATTTTGAATAGAGACACTAAGTTTGTGATGGAAGCATGAATGCTAATGATATTCCTATGGGAGAGTATTATAGATATATTACTATTATGATATGTTACATTCATGACTAAGTCTGGTATAGAAAGTCACAAAAAAGACTCCTTATTTGTGGTTTGGTCACTCACCTACAGTTAGGTATTTTAGAATTTTTTGCAATAAGTGTTATATCAAAAGAGATGATGATATTGGTAAGTTTAATGCCACAAGTGATGAAGGTATGTTTCTTGGTTATTCATTGAAAAGCAAGGCTTATAGATATTATAATATAAGAGCTAAGACTATTATGGAAAGTTCAAATGTGATATTTGATGAGAAATAGGATACCATAAAGAATAGTTGATTACAATTGAGATGATGATGTTGTTACTAAACCAAGGAATGACGAGGTATTTCTTGAGACTAATAATGATTTATAGAATAAAGGAGGAATGATGAGGTATTTCTTAAGACTAACAATGATTTGCAGAATGATGGAGAGACAAGTCAAGGATAAAGCTTAGAACCTTCAGCAAAGCCAAGAGTTGAGATAACAACTCCTACTTTAAGTAAGACTATGAGAAAGAATCATCTATTGGAGTATATCATCAAAAGTAGAGATAAAGGTGTGATGAAAAGAAGTGGAGTCAACAAAGAACTATGTTTCATATCAAAAGTTGAACCTAAGAATTTAGATGAAGCATGTAAAGATAATCACTAGAAACAAGCTATAAAAGAGGAATTGGATCAGATAGCAAAGAATGAGACATGGGAATTGGTACCCAGACCAGTAGACATGAATGCGATAGGAACTAAATGGGTATTTAGAAACAAGATGAATGAGCAAGGTAAAGTTGTGAGGAACAAGGTAAGATAGGTATGTAAAGGTTACTCACAACAAGAAGGAATAGACTATGATGAGACATATGCTCTTGTGGCTAGAATAGAAGTAGTAAGGTTATTCTTAGCATATGTAGCATATAAGAAATTCAATGTGTATCAGATAGATGTTAAGTCAACATTTTTGAATGGAGAACTTGAAGAAGTGTACATAGAGAAACCTAAAGGTTTTCCTGTAATAGATGACAAGGACATAGTATGTACACTAAAGAAATCATTATATGGCTTCAAGCAAGCACCTAGAACTTCGTATGCAGGGTTGGACAATTATTTGACAAAACTTGGATATAGCAAAGGTATGGTAGATAGCAATCTCTATTGGAAAGAAATTGATGACGGATTAATGATTTTGGTAATATTTGTTGATGATGTCACATTTGGAGGAAATGATGATGAAAGTAATAAGTTTGTAGAAGAAATGAAGACGGAATTTGAAATGAGTAAATGAAATATTTTCTAGGATTACAAATTGTATAGAATAAAGAAGGAATCTTTATTTCTTATACTAAGTATTTGAAGGATTTACTAAAAATGTTTGGTTTGGAAACATGTAAACCTATTGGAACACCTATGGTAACTAGACATAAGTTATCTACAATGAATGAGACATGTACAGTTAAGCAAAAGAAGTACAAATCTATGATTGGAGGTTTGCAATATCTAACTCACACAAGGCTAGATATATCAAATGTAGTTGGAATTGTTGCAAGATTCCAAGCTAATCCTTGAGAAGCACATTATGCAGCAATTAAAAGGATATTTAGATACCTAAAAGGAACACTAGAGTTTGGATTGTGGTATGATAGATCTTATGATTTCACTCTATATGCTTATACTAATGTTGATTGGGTAGGCAGTATGGATGACAGAATGAACCAGTGGTGGAGCCTTCTTTCTTGGAGGAAGATTGATTTCTTGGCTAAAAAAGAAGTAGGATTGTACCTCACAAAGTACAGCAACAGTAGAATATATTATAGTAGCAAAAAATTGTAATCAAGTTGTTTGGATGAAACAAATGTTGAAGGATATAACAATAGAATTCAGTGAACTTATTGTCCTATATTGTAATAAAAAAAGCACAGTAAATATGTCTAAGAATCTAATATTGCATTCTAAGACCAAACACATTTCTATCAAGTATCACATGTTGAGAGAGAAAGTTGCAGAAAAGGAAATAAAACTAGAGTATGTAAGCACTAAAGAGAAAATTGTAGATATTTTCACTAAGCCTCTTCCCAAAGAGACTTTTGAGTTTTTTTGAGGTATGCTAGGGGTTATGCCCCTTCCTACATCTAAAGATGCAAGAATGCATTAGTCTAGTGTAATAGAGCACCATTGTTTGTCTAGACTGAATGCTGATACTTCTTGTATGGGGGAGTATCTATGATGGATAGAGTCATCTAGGATTCTTGTTGGATGTTATTTTGAACAATGTCTTTGGATACTTGAGCTAGTTAGAATCAGTTGTTGTAGAGTTTGATGATTGCTGAAACCTTTGACATTGATGTCAATGAGGGAGAAGTACTACATGAAAAACATCATGAGGAAAAACATCATGGGGGAGAAGTTATCATGAAGAACAAGTACATCATGTTAAGAAGAAGTACAACATGAAATCATAGTTTGATGGAAAGCACATTGAGATATATCAATGGTAGAGAATGATTGATGAAAAGGATTTGAAAAGAAAGACTAACAATCTTTTGCAGTTGGTATTCTTGGAACTAGATGCTTTTTCATCTATGTTGCCATCAAGGCTAAAGGGTGAGATTACTAGAAGCATGAATGTTGATGATATTCCTATGGGGGAGTATTGCAGATATGTTACTATGATGATATGTAACATTCATGATTGAGTTTGTCATTGATGTCAATATAGTAGTCTTTTATGGTATCTGACAGAAGAACAATAGAAAGATCAAGTTGGTACAGATGACTAGTTGAGTATTATCACTATCCAAGGTTATGGGAGATACTTCAAAGTATCTAGTATATGTAGTTAACATCAAGTGAAGAAATGTTAAGTTTGGAAGAATTTATGTAAGTTTTGGTGATGTTTATTCTGAGATAGAGTTTATAGAGGCATGTTTTGGTAAACTTGTTATATCTCTTAACAAAATTGTTATTCTGAGAATCAATCTTGAGGATGTAAAGAATACATTTTATTAATGATGTGGCTAAGTTTTCTCATCATAATGTTACATATATGGAAAGATATTCAAGTTTCAAGGTAGAATATTAATACAATGTGTTCTTAAAGTGGTCCTATTAAAATTAATTAAGAAGGTCTAACAACTAACTTGGGGAATTTTTTATGGATTTGGAATAAAGGAAGGACATTTTCCTTTATCAAGTATGACATGGAGAAGTAATTTTGTAAGAAGCACAAGAGCAAAATCCAAATTTGAGTAGAATAGAGTGGAAGTGAAGGAAATTTTTGTTGCCAAGGTTTTATTGTGTGAGCCAATGTTTGATATTTGCATCCAAGGTTTGTGACCTGGTCTACAAGGTCTAATAGTGATTAGTTTAGTTGACTAAATAGAGGAAAGAGGAACTTAATAATAAATTACTTATTTGGGTAGTGAGCTCTTCTTGTAATTGAAATTTCATGTTTGGGCAGTGAGCTCTTCTTGCATACATTGTACTACAACTCCTAATAGGGTTAGCACAACTCCTAACAGGTTTGAAATCCCTAACAAGGATTCAAAGTCTCTTAACAGGGACTCATTTATACTAAATTTTGTAATAGACTCCTAACAAGGTCCATCCTCTAACAAGGAATATTTATATTAGTACATCATCTTGTGGACATCATTCCTATAAGGTTTTCCATCTGATCAAGAGTTTCCCTAGTTAACATATCTAGTGTAATTTTCTATGAGCATATTGTTATGATTGTTGTTTACTTTGGTTGAATGGTTAAGTTTAATTAAAGAATATAAATATTTTAATTGTTGGATAACTATTTCACCCCTCCCAGTTATCTTGGTGGACTATTGTTTCTAACAATTTGTCAGTTATTTTTGAGGACTTTGTGGAAGAAGATGGATACAAAGTTGAAGTTTAGTTCTCCATTCCATCTATAAATAGATATGTATCTAGAAGTTGTGAATAAAATCTTGGGTAATTTTTTGAGATGTTTAGATGGAGATTAGTCAAGTAATTGGGATATGGTATTGGCACAAGATGGGTTTCTACATAATAAAATGTGAATAGGTGTATAAGGAAAACACCTTTTGACATTGTTAGTGGAATGCAACCTAGAGGAAAATAAGATTTGGGGGATGTTGTTGGTGAAGAGAAGAAAAGTGTTGAAGGGAAAAAAATTGTTGATTTTAGGAATTCTTTTCATGAGGAAGTTTTTGTTTGGAGCAAAGTGATCAAAAGTATAAGGAGAATGCTGATAAGTCTGGAATATATCATCTTGGTGCAAGGATTAATTCTTTTGGACTACCAGATCATCCAAAGATTTTACACTCACCATTTGTGTCCCTTTGGTTGTGCCAATAGCACCTCCATGACAAAGCCATCATCTATGGAAAACCACTTTGTGTGAAGCAAGGGGGCATCAAGCGTGGGCCAAGTTGTTGAGTACTAAGTTGTGACCTTCAAGTAGTTCTACTTGGAATGTGTTTTCAAATATGATAGACCTGTGGAAAAAATTTGGACATACACATGATGTTAGTGTTGATAGGGTTTTATTTTGATATCACAAGTTTTTGTATTTGCAAGTTTTCTTTGTCCCTTCTTTAAACTATTTAAAGACATATTCATATCCCCAATTGTTTTCAAACTATTATATTTACTACTGCAAATTGAAGTTATATTCTGTCATGACTGTATTTTGGCCTAGAATGCTCAAAAAGTTGAATTGAAACATAAATATCTTAGGCCAAAAGTTGTACATTGTAGGGTTTACTATCTCTTTATGGGACATCTATCTGAGAAATATTGTGTGATACTTTACATCTACAAAAGCATTGCACTATTACACAAACTCTATTGCACAATTATGCTTTATTTCATCGTATTCCCTATCAAGAATTAACATCTAAACAAGAAGTATCACATGAGTATTGTATGAAACATCATACAACATAATTTGTTCAACTAGTATTGCCTATTTTTCTATGAAATATCATTTGGTTCTTGTTGCTTTTAGAATTGAGTCTAGATTTCATTTTATTTGAATTAAGGGTGTTTTAGACTAGTCTTACCACAGTCTAGTTTGGACTCTTCATCTTTGGTATGGTTTAAAGATGAAAATATGGGTTTAGTTTCTCGAATATGAACTTAATGTATCTCTTGTTCACTTGTGAAAATTTTTGTTACCTCATTCTCTTGGCTACTTGCTATTAAGTTTCTTTCTCAATTCTCAGATGGAATTATTAGCATTGTAAATTTTTGAGTACTCTTGACAAGCCACTTGATCCATTCTATATTTTGAAAAGTGATCATTATGACTATACAATTTTTAACCCCAAAAGGCTCTATTTTGTCTCATTGTGCCAAATATTTATCCTTACATGTTAGTTGCAACTAGGCTTCAAGTTGGTGAAGGAAGTCATCCCTCATTCACTTTTGTACAATTGACAACTCCAACCAGATGTCCTCATAAGAAAACCTGTGAGGAAAAACCTATCCTTGATAGGAATGAAGAGGCTAACACTACAACTTGGCATACTTATATATCACTTTAGTAAACTATTTGATACCCCCTTTGACACTCCTAGGGTTGCCAATGGTGTTCTAGTCACCATGAATCCTAAAGAGAAGAATTGTTGCCTAGAGGACCATTTTGCACAAAAAGAAGAATATGCTCAGTTAGATAGAGAAAGACTAGAAGAGACTAGCATTGAGAGATTTTTAAAATCATGAATTCTAATGATATTCCTATGGAGGAGTATTCTAGATATTTTACTATGATGATATTTTACATTCATGACTGAGTTTTTTATTGATGTAAACATAGCAATTTTCTGTGGTATCTGACAAAAGAACAACAAAAAGATCAAGTTGGTATGGATGGCTAGTTGAGGATTCTAACTATATGAGCTTATGAGAGATACTTCTGATTATTCAATAAATTTAGTTAATTTTGGAAGAAGAAATTATAAGTCTGGAAGAAGTTATGTAAGTTATGGTGATGTTTGTTCTGAGATAGAGTTTACAGAGGCATATTATTGTAAACTTGTTATATCTCTTAGCAAATTTGTTATTTTGAGAATTGAAGTTGAGGATGTGAAGAAGACATGTTGGTGATGACATGGCTATCTTTTCTATTCATAATGTTTCATGTAAAAAAAGATATTCAAGTTCCATGATGAAATATTAATGTTATTCCTAGTTGTAACATGTTCTTAATGTGGTCCTATAATGATTAATTGAGAAGGTTTAATAGCTGACTTAGGGAATTGTTTTATGGACTTAGTATAAAGGAAGGAAATATTCCTTTATCATATATGACATAAAGAAGTGATTGTAAGAAGTAAAGAGAGTGGACTGTGAAGTTGAGCATAGCAGAGCAGAAGCGAAGGAAACTTCATTGCCAAGGTATTGTTGAGTGAGCCGAGGTTTGATTTTTGGATCTGAGGTTTGTGACCTAGTCTATAAGGTTTGATAGTGATTGGCTTAATTGAAAAAAAAAGGGAAGAAGAACATAATAATAAATTTCATGTTTGAGTAGTGAGCTCTTCTTGTAGTTGAAATTTCATGTTTGGGCAATGGGCTCATCTTGCACGCATTGTACTACAACTCCTAACAAGGTTGGAATCTCCTAACAAGGATTCAAAGTCTCCTAATACAGACTCATATCTACTAAATGTTGTAATAGACTCCTAATAGGGTCCATCCTCTAACAAGGAATATTTATATTAGTATATCATCTTGTGGGCATCATTCCTACTGGGTTTTCCCTCTGATCAAGGGTTTCCCTAGTTAACATATATGGTGTAATTATCTATGCAGACATTATTATGGTTGTTGTTTACTTTGGTTAAATGATTAATTTTTTTAAAGAAGATAAATTTTTTAATTGTTGGATAATTGATTCACCACCCCCCCACCCCAAAGTTATCTCGGTGGACTATTGTTTCTAATAGCTAGTGTTTGAAATATAAGAGTGTAATTGAGAGGGGAGGGGTGGTTTAGTTACCACAAAAAAAATTCCTTGTCACTTAGATATCAATAAAAACTTCTTATATTCATGCAATACTATCCAACTTGGTTAACATAATAATATTACGAATACTCGATTAACAAATCAATCTTAAGATTTATCGATCTATTTTTCCTTTAGTAACATAGTTGCAGAAACATAAAGCATAAGTAAATAACATGAAAATAGATGACACCAAGATTTAATATAGAAACCCAATTTGGTAAAAAATACTAATGGGGAGCTTCTCTCACTTAGAGCCTTCTTTCTCTAATAAAGGCTTGTCCTAATCCTCCTTAGGGTTCTTTCCTAATATCCTAACTTAGAGGATCTTTTCCTAGTCCTCTCCAACCTAGAAGCTCACCTATCAATTCAATTTACACTCCTATCTCTTTGAAACCCAACTAAGAAATTTTAAGCTTAGGAAGTTGAAAAACTCACCAAGGAGCCCCAACATGGAAAATATAGCTTTGAACATTCTCATGTTGTTCTTGGACTTTCTTCAATCTTTATGCATCATATTTTCAAACCCATCTCTTCAAAATTTCCAAATTGCTCTTTTAGGCCCTATAGCCCTATGAGCCCCAATTAGGCCTCCTACAAACAAGGAAGGTGCAATAAAATAAAAAACTCCTTAATGATCCCTATTTTTTTCTTCTAGACTTTGTTTCATGAAAACCTAGACTTAAAGATTTTCTAGGTTTTAGACTCCCATGGTGTTCATAAAAAACTTTCCCAAAAAACCTTATTTTTGAGAGTTTCTATGGAAATGACAACAATACCTTCTTGATTTTCTTGGTTCTTCTCCTTATACCTTCTCCTCTAGCCTATGAACCCTTAACTATTCCTACTTCATTTTCCCAATCACAATTTTCTCATTTCAATTGAGCAATCATATTAATTCCTTCATGCAAGCATTTTGTTTCCTAGCCCAATAACTCAAGCTTGCTCATGGCTCACTTGAAAAAGTAGAAAACTTTCTCCCCCAAACTTCAAAACCCATTTAAAATATATAAAAAGGCTACTTATTGAATCCCAAAGTCCATTAGGCTTTAACCATGGGCATTCAAGTTATAGCCATTTTATTCTAGACTGCTATTTATAGACTAGGACAAAACACAAAACAATATAATTAGCACAAACCTATAAAAATGAATCCAAAATTCTCAAAAAATTACACATAGATTACTTACATGGTATGAAGCAACTAATCCATTCAAAAAAATAGGATAATTAATCTAAAATAGTAAGTCTTCAAGCCAAAAAAACACATTTTTTGTGTATTATCTTCCCACTTCACATGAAAAGTCTATACAATCCAACTTCCAACTGTAGACACCTAAATTTGATTACACCACTTTGGTAATCCTATTTAGCTATCTCTAAAGGCATCATTAATTAAATTCCTATTTAATTAATCCTTTGCCATCCCCTAGCTAATTAATTTAATTAATCATCTATAGTCCTAATTGATAAATCAAATAACCTATTATTTATCAATTAAATCCTATTCTCCTATCTGATTACAAATCCCCATTTATTAAATAAATCTATTTGATAAATAAATCCCTCAATCTAATAACCCCTAACCTATCCCTAACCCTTCATTTTGCCTAATCCACCCCATCCACCCATACTAACCAAGCTTAGCCACTAACTCACCCACCCTCATGAATGCCATCCACTTGCATATCTCTAACAAGCCTAATCTAATCCTAAATCACCTCTAATCCCCCCCCTAACCTTTTCACATTCCTTAAGTAAGCTTAAGACTTTCCTAAGCCAAGCAAAGTCAACAATCTCCAAAATATCTCAACCACCCAACCATGAATGCTCTTACAAGGCCATAAAGACTCTTACAAGCCCATTCATTGCTCTTACAAGCCATTTATGAGGGTCTTTAAGGCCTTGAGCCTCCTTTGTTGACTCATCCATCCCCTTTCCTCCATCCACTCACCCTATGACATGTTTCACTCCCTAGTTGGTGCTAAACAAGCACAATCCATGTGCTCCTCTTTGAGTGCATTCTAGCCCTCCTTAAGCTTTCATCTCTCCTTGCATCTTAGCCCTCCATCCCTCAAGCCCTTAGCCTATAAATTGGATCCCCTCCCAAGCCATTTAAAAACACAATCCTTGAGCTAAAGTTATAATTCCCTTTTGAGAAGCCTAAATTCATAAATTTTCATACACCCACACCCAAATACCAAGAATCCATTGAAGCTAGTTTGAGAACCTTGAGCACACATCCTAAATCCATATCCAAATTAGACTCATCCCCAAATCAAGAGAACAAACTCATTGAGAGAGCCCCTTAATGGCTCACATTCTCATTTGAGTGGCTTCTCTTTGTCTATCTTATATGTTATGTTGATTTAGTTAATGTTAATGCTTTTGTTTTCATTAAATTAGTGTTTCTAGCATCCTAAAGTAGCATATACATTTTGGCACGCCTGGTGGGACCCCACTATGGGTCATTTAATCATCCATTTCTATCTATATGTTGTTTTTTCTAATAATCTAATGTTTCTTGTTGTTTGAGTGAGTTGTAGGGTGTTTCACTTGTTTTTGCAGGTTGAAGGGCACACTTGGGAAGAAGACATACCCTCTAAAATCTGAAAAAAACCAAAAATATAAAAAAATTCTAGAAAAAATCCATGCATTTTAGTTCTTTTCGTTCAGTATCGTCTATGCAGATTGGTGTCTGCACTTAGCAAACTATCATCTTTGCCAAATACTCTGTCATCTCTGCAACCAAACTAACATCTCCGAAGTTTGGCGTCTCTGCCTGGTCTTCTGTTGTTGGTGCCACCACTAAACTATGGTCTCCGCATCCTTATCTATCATCTTTGTAGTTTAGCACCTTTGTCTGGCTTTTTGTCATCTCTGCCGCTACTTCTCCTTATCTGTCATCTTCGTCGCTACCTCTCCTTTTCTGTCATCTCCGCCATTGCAAAACCTCAACTGTCATCTCTACATTTCAGCATCTGCACCTATTTTTTGATTATCTTCATGTAAACTTGACTATCATCTTCACTTGGTTCTCTATCATCTTCGCAGATTGGCATCTCCGCAATTTAGTGTCTCTGCAGTTTGGTGTCTATGCCTGGTGAACTGTCATCTCTATCCACTATTGTTGCCCACCTACACCATTATCATTTTCATCTTGGCATTTTTATGGTTGTTATTAGAATGAACTTGCATGATTAACCATATTTTTCTTTGATGACCTTGTTTAAGTTTTAGGAGGCCTACTTGGGCATTTCATCACCCCTTAGATGACCTCAACTCTAGCATTCTGGCAGAGTATAAAAATTGGGAGGTGAATCCAAAGACACCTCTCTTGAAATCAAGATTTTGTCACTCGGGCTAAGCCTGAAGGAACTTTATACCCTTGAGAAGTGAAAGAGGAGAAGTGGGTTACTGCTCCTCTCGGTTGTGTGACATCTTTTTGGTTTCATCTACGAATTTGGGCCTCATGTACCTTGGGTATATCAAGGACTCCCTAGCTAAACCAACTGTCAACCTTGCAGACAACCATCTAGGGTGTTAATGTGTTTGAAGTGACTGATCGAAACATTTGTAAAACATACACACTCCTTGGTGCAAGTATCACATTCTGAGAATCAAAAACTTCTATCTGGTTATTCCTATCTATTGCTTGATTTTTTATTTGTTGAAACTTGGTCAATCCTAGCTTAGGGCATACTTAGCGTAGTCACTACTTGTTCTAGAAGTTGAACGAGTTGAAGAAAAACAACCAAAATCTCTCTAAGCCAAGCAGATTTAGGAATTTATGTCAGAACAACCCAAACCCAAACAGAAGTTTCACAAAGCCAAACTCAAGACATCTCAAGCATACCAAGAAATTTCAGCTAAGAAAAAGGAAGTAACACCAAGCCCTTGAATTGCCAAACTCCACAAAGTAGAAGACAAAGTTGTCGACGAAACCCTTCATGATGCCTAGTTAGATCGCACTATCAAATTTAGCAAGCATCTAGGAGTTAACCCTACTTATGCCTTACCAACTAGGAATGATTTCTATGATTAGGCCCCCTTGTTCCTCCACATCTTCTTGCATAAGCTCCACTTTAGAGTCATCCTTGTAGGTAAGCCAGCCACCCTTAGTCATCCCCTTAAGAATTTTAGCTCACCCATCTCATTTAGATCTTTACCTTAGAACCAAACCAATCCCCTCAAACCTAGCTAGCATCCCAAAAGCCTAAACTTCACATCCAAGCCTTTAAAATTGTTGTCACCTTGCCAAAAGTCTGCCATTCCTACCATCTTGCAAATCCACCAATCTCACCAAGGTTATCCCTTTGATAGAGCTTTACCTAGGGTAATCTAGCTTTGTCACTTGTTATCCCTCATCACCTTGAGCTAAAGGTTGGGATCCACAAGTGGTCAATCTCGTGTTCTTCCTAAAGGATCATTAGTCTATCCTTAAGTTGACATAATCACCACCAAGCTTGCACATAGGAAAGAAGACCTTTCATGATTTGGTGACACATCTTTGAAGTTAGAATCCCCAACCCAATCCTCCTTAGGTTTTTCATATAGCTTTTCCTCAACCTAGGAAATCATTTGCGTAGAAAAGCCTTCCCCCTTTGCATCCATCAGCATTGTTGCATCTCATCTTTAGGAAGCATTTTTCATGCCACCTGTCACTCGCTTAGCCAAGAAGAAAGAAACAATGGAGCCCTATCATTTGGATCAAACAAGATCGCTCCCCTTGAGTACCCAACCATCCTTTAGCCCAGAGAAAGCTATACCATCACCTATTGACATTGAAACTTTCATGAACCAACCAGGAAATGCAATATTGGTGAACGCCATTATAGACAAGAATAAAGAAACAATCATGGCTAACTTTCAAAGGGACAACATAGGAGTCTTTGACTTTGGAAGACCTCCTCCCTTATCAGAACCACCTCACCCATTTTTTGGGCAACTACCACTCCCAATAGGCTCTTATGATTCAAATTATCCTCAATATGTGCCAAAAGAAGAGCATCAAGCCAATCCTTTTGATCCAATAGACCCAAAAATACCATCCTCCACCCAAGTTGAAATCTCCATTCCGCAAGCCAATCTAGCCACCACTCCACCACTGGTCCATACCACTCCATCCCAAACCCCCTTCGCCCAAAACACATCATCATTCACTCCCTTCACTATTGTTGTTGCTGCTCTCCAACCTAGCCTTCTGAATCCACCCATCTCCCAAATTAGTGCTAGCATCTTTGGCCAACCTCAGCAATATACAACCAGGATGCCACCCATGGGGCCAAGTAATCAACCTTTCATCACCCCCATCTTGTTTACCTCAGCTCAAAACACCATTCCACCATTTCCATTAGGTCCTTGGAGCTCAGTGCCACCAACCACAAATCCACAAGCTACTACCCTCACTCCACAAAGCTATCAAACCCCACAAGCTACTACCAATGTTCTGCCAAGCTCTCAAGTGACCCAAACTCCTGCCACCACTCTACCAAGCTTTCAAATCCAGCCACCAAGCTAAAAAATCCCATCAGTTCCATTTCCAAGCTTTCAATTCCCACCACCTCCACCACCAACTAATCCATTACCTCCTATTACTAACTATTTTTCTATGCCACTTCTAGGAGGAAATCCACCACCACCAACCACCAATTACTTGGCCTCTTTTTCCATGTAGATACCTTCCCAAATGGGGGCACAACCCACATATATTGGTCAAACTCCTCAAATCCAAAGTCAAGTTCCACAAGTTCCCCAATCCTTTCCCCAAGCTTCACAACCATCTTATACCTTACCTCCACAAAGCAATCCATTTATCCCACAGCTAACTTATGTTCCTCAATCCCAACCTCAAATCCAATATCAGTAGCAAGCCTCACAACACATGCAGCAATATGTGCCACCTCCACCTCAGCAACCCATCATCCACCATTCATTTTCCCAAGCCATGTACAATCCCTACCAGCCCATACCTCAAAGTCATCCATATTCCATTGCCCCATCTAGCACATACCTACCTCAAGGCACTCCTACATTGGGGGCACCCCATCCACCACCCATTAGTTTAGAATGGGAAGCCATGAAGATAGCTTTGAAGAACATCTAGGAGGGAAATGATCCAAAAATTTTCAAGTTTGAGAATGTGTGTCCTTACCCTTTTGACAAAGCCATTACCATGACACCATTTCCCAAACACTTTGAGATACCCAAGTTTGACAAATTCAGAGGAAAAGGAGATCTTGTCACACATATCAAAGAATTTTACATGCACTACCAAGAAGTGGCATACGATGACGTCTTTCTCTTGCATCTCTTTCCCAAAAGCTTGGCTGGACCAGCTCTTGAATGGTTTTATAGAATACCATATGGCACAATTAAAAACTTTTCTAAATTGTCTGAGGCATTTTTAGCCCAATATGCCCATCTTGTTGAAACAAAGCTATCAGTAGTTGATCTTGTCCACACTAAGAAAGGTAGAGAAAGCCTTCCTGAATATCTACAAAATGGCAAACTCTTATCACCCACATATCTTGCACCTTTCCAGAGTGCCATTTGGTGATAATTTTTATTGATAATGCCCATCCTAGCTCGGCTCACCACATGACCATGAACTGTTTGCAGATCTACAAAGATATCAAAGAAAAAGGAATTATCCTTGAGCAAGGACTCATTAAAGATGGTGTGGTCAAGATTTACAAGGAAGCCAACCAAAATCAAACACATTCAAATGACAAGTCTAGGTATTGGAACAAAAATAAGCATGTTGCAATAGATGGGGTTATCGATACGAGACATGTGAATATTGTTGGTCCTTCCCAAAATCAATCCAACCCACCATATCAACCAAACAATCAACAAGCTATCAACTACCAATAGCAAAATAACCAAACCTATCAAAACCACAATCCAAGACCCAACTTCGGAGAATCTAGCAGTCAAGCTAATACCATCAATGTAGCTACAGTGTAAAAGCCCAAATTCCAACCTACACTTAGAAATTATACACCCCTTGGTGAGCCATTGGATGTCATTTTTGAGAAATTGACTAAGGAAAAAAACATCAAATTTCCTCCTACCCAGCAAATCGACCCAGGCCAGTCCAAAGCTGCATGGTATAGAGACAATGAGTATTGCAAGTTTCATAGGGTGAAAGGGCGCACCACCCTCAGATGCATGAAGCTAAAAGATTATGTGCAGGACCTCATTGATCGGAAAGAAATCATAGTTGGAGCATAAACCTCTCCCAATGCAGGCTTGCAGATCTATCAAAATGCTTTTCCTCCTCACAACAACCAAAATCTTGGAAAAGCACCTATCCAAACCAACAACAACAAAACCAATAACCACCAGCCAAACCAACAACATGGGAAGAAAAATTACCACACTTCATCCTATATAGGCTATGGTAGCCTCATAGGTTGTATATCCAAGAAAGAGCCTTCTGTCAATGTTATCAATATCCAAGGACCAAACAATGAGTGTGCAGTCACCAATCGAAGAGTACAATTTAACATCATAGGCCCACCCATTTAACCAACACCATCAACTCTATAAAAAAGCCAGTACAATATCTTGGAACACCTTGGGAACATGCCAGCCCAAATCTCCATTTTAGACCTTCTCTGCACTAGTCCTCTATACAAAAACATCCTTGACAGTGCTCTCATAAAATCCCATGTCCCTTCAGATATCAACGCTAATAATTTTTGTAATCTCGTCAGACACCTATCCTCCTCATGTGCCCTATCATTCAAACCCACCGACATACCCATGGTCGAGCCAGATCACACCCTTCCACTTTGCATAGCCATCATGGTATCCAACTTTGTCGTAAAAAGAGTAATGATAGATAATGGATCAGCATTGAATATTTGCACCCTAAAATTCATAAAACAAGCTAGGTATACTAAGGCAGATATCATCAGCAAGGTTATCACCATCAAATCTTATGACAACTTGGAAAGAACCATAGAAGGAACTATCTTGTTGCCAATCAAGGTTGGGCCAGTCATCCAAGAAAAAATTTTCCATGTTATTGATCTAAACCTACCATTTATCATCCTCCTCGGTCACCCATGGATTCATGCCATGAAAGCTGTTCCATCTACTTACCATCAGTGCATCAAATTTCTGCATCAAGGCACTGAGGTAACCATCCATGCCAATCCAAAACCCTTTGCTTACTGTAATGTGGTTGAAGCTTCATATACAAACCATTGCCCTAGAATTGATATTGGCACAGCCATCACCAGCTCATCCAATACTTGTAATGACCCAAAAACCATCCTCACCTCTACCCTATCTACCATGAAGATCAATAACAAAGGTTGTGAAGAGTTTAGTTTGTCAGACGCATTTGTTGTCGGGGCACTCCCACTTGATCCACATGCCCATGGACGACTGACATATCACAAATATAAGGAGATTCCACCTCCTTGATACAAATAGTTTGGCCCAACAACCTTTTTATCCTCAAAAATCCCTCTTCATGAGGAGCTCACTCCAGATATCAACAATTGGTTACATAAGGATGCACCTCCAAGAAATCAAGCACGTCTTGATCACTTCAGCCAGAAGTATCCCCAAGAACATAAGCTCATCACTGACAAATGGAACTATCAAGGTGGTGGTTTAGGACCAAAGGAAAGAGGCATGCAGTGCCCCATTGAAGCACACAAGTGGTAATTGAAGTCAGGTCTTGGCTTTGGCATACCCACAACTGGGGGCACCAATGAGAATGGTCATGCTTTTTCAAACATTCACTGTGACCTTGTCAAAATCAAAGACATTCCTGAGGAAGTTGAAAAGAGAGCCTACGATGATATCCTAGACCAAATCTTCCTCAAAGACTCTATTCTCTAAGAACTATCCATCCATTTCATTGACCTACCACTCACCCATCCACAACTCATAGATTGGGACCAACCAAGCGTCATACACATTGATGAGTTCACATCATAGAAAGTACTTCTGAGATTCATGGGAGCTAAAACACCTCACAATCAAACAAAGCTAGATTTTGCCTATATCTATAAGCTAGATCCCAAGGGGTATTTTGGAGAAAATCCCCAACCTAGTTTCGATACACCCAAAACTGGAACTAAGGTGAATCTAGGACTAGCTAAGCCAACAAAGAGAACCCCTTAGTAAGAAAATCCAGAGTCACAAGCAGAACATGAGGGTTTAGCATTACCTCCTCAAGATAATTGACCAGAGGTGTCTTCTATTCTAATTGAGGATACTAGAGAAGTCAACATCAGTTCTTCAAAGATCTCCAGACTTGTTCACATTGCTACATCCCTATCACAAGACCAAGTTGATCTCCTCTTTGAGGTCTTACGAGAGAACATTGGTCGATTTGCATGGTCATATCAAGACATGCTAGGACTTGATCCAAAGCTTGTAGTGCATCATCTTGCAGTCGATCCAAAGATCAAGGCTATTAGACAAAAGCTTAGAAAAATGCACCCCAAGTTGGCATAACTGGTCAAAGCTGAATTAGAAAGAATGTTAGCTGCTAAGGTTATCTGACCTATCGACTACTCAGAGTGGATCTCCAACATGGTCCCCGTCACTAAACCTTTCAGTGACATCAAAATCTGCACTAATTTTAGAGATCTTAACAAAGCTTGTCCAAAAGATGATTTTCCCTTGCCCAACATAGATATGATTGTAGATCTTACAGCTGGACATGAAATTTTGTTCCTCATGGATGGATTTTTTGGGTACAATCAAATCAAGATTGCAGAAGAGGATCAGCATAAGACAACATTCACTACCCCTTGGGGAACCTTTTGTTACAACATGATGCATTTTGGCCTAAAGAATGCTGGGGCTACCTATCAAAGAGCTATGACAGCCATTTTTCATGATCTCATCCATAGAATTTTGGAGGATTATGTGGATGATATCTTGGTCAAATCTCATACCTTCATGGATCATCTTGCTGACCTAGAGAAAGTCTTTGATAGGTTAGCCAAATATCATCTCATGCTGAATCCCAAGAAGTGTGTCTTTGGGGTCACATCTGGCAAGCTTCTAGGCTTTATAGTTTCTAAATGAGGTATAGAGATCGACCCCAAGAAGGTCAAGGCTATCTTAGACATGCCTCCTCCCTAGACTCTACGATAGCTTCGCACTCTTCAAGGAAAGCTCCAATCCATTCAGTGCTTCATCTCCCAGCTTGTAGATAAGTGTACACCATTTACACATTTACTGAAGAAGGATGAAAACTTCAAGTGGGATCCTTTATGTCAATGTAGTTTCGATCAGCTCAAGCAGTATCTTGCCAATCCCCCTATCTTGGTTCCACCAGTTCCTGATCATCCCTTGATCTTGTACATATCAGTAATGCCTACTACTCTAGGGGCACTTCTAGCACAACACGATGACTACAATAGAGAAAGAGCC
This sequence comes from Cupressus sempervirens, assembly GCA_028749045.1. Lineage (NCBI taxonomy): Eukaryota > Viridiplantae > Streptophyta > Pinopsida > Cupressales > Cupressaceae > Cupressus > Cupressus sempervirens. The sequence goes on from CM053784.1 coordinate 456,193,715, forward strand.
ATCTACTATATTAGTAGAACTCTAGTTGGTTATGAACTCAATTATACTTCTATGGAAAAAGTTGTCTTCTCAACTCAAAAGCTTCGTTAGTACATGCTAAGTCATACCATCCAACTAGTCCCCAAGATCGACCCTCTCAAGTATATGCTCTCTAGAACAACACTTACAAGCCATTTGGCCAAATGGGTTATGCTCCTTAGGGAATTTGACATCCAATATGTGGACAAAAAGGCAATCAAAAGCCAAGCTATAGTAGATCACCTAGCTGATGCACCTCTAATAGATGCATATCCTTTGATCACAGAATTTCCAGATGAACATATCTATCTAATTGAAGAACAGACCCCATGGAAACTTTATTTTGATGGCTCATATACATCTCATGGATCAGGGGCAAGAATATTGTTGGTCACACCTCAAGGAGGTTACATTCCAAAAGCTTTTAAGCTACAATTCTCTAGTACCAACAATATAGCTGAATATGAGGCTCTCATAGCAGGATTAAAGATAGTTGTAAAATGGAACATCACTGAGTTACAAATATTTGGCAACTCTCAGCTCATCATCAAGCAAGTCCTCAATGAATATCAAACCAAAGACGAAAATCTATTACCCTACAAAGAGCTAGTTGATCAGCTAACCCAACATTTTACAAAGCTTCAATTTACACAAGTGCCTCGAATGCAGAACAAAGTAGCGGATGCTATGGCTAATATCAGCTCACTCTTGGAAATTCCCCAAGCAGCTACACAGAATGAGTTTTTAGTTGAACAACTCCTCACACCCGCCTATGCGAATGAGGATTCAAACTGTGTTTGTATCTTGGTTGGTCCCCAATCCCCTTGCTACCATGAGATTCATGCTTACCTTAAAGATGGTATCATCTCCCCTCACCTCACATGAACCCAATGCCAAAACCTCATCCAAAAATCATCCCACTATGTTATCATAGCCAATACCCTATATCGTCGAGGTTATCATGATGCTCTCTCTTGATGTTTAGATGAAAATGAGGCCGCGATGGCGTTAAAAGAAGTACACTCTGTACTTTATGGTGCCCACATGAGTGGTACTATCCTTGCACAAAAAATCCTTCGAGTAGGCTACTATTGACCTACCATTGAAGAAGACTCCTATGACTTTGTCAGAAAGTGTCTCCCATGTCAACAACACACAAATCTCATGCACGCTCCAGCACAAGATCTACAGCCTATTGTACCACCTTGGCCTTTTGCTTGTTGGGGCCTTGATCTAGTTGAAAATATCACACCTCTCTCATCTAATGGACATAAATGGATAATAATAGCTACAAAATATTTTACTAAGTGGGTGGAAGCACTCCCCCTAGTCTCAGCTATAGGAGTTTAGGTCTCCAACTTCATCTTGTATCACATTGTTTGCCGCTTCGACATCCCATCCACCATCTTCACCGACCACAAAGGTAACTTTGAAAATATCAACATGGAAGAATTATGCACTTCCCTCCACATCCATCACCATTTTTCTAGCCCATATTTTCCACAAGGTAATGGCTAGGTAGAGGCAACTAATAAAACCCTCCTCAAAATCCTAAAGAAAGTTGTCAATGATTCTGGCCACGATTGGTACCTACAAATTAATCCTGCCCTATGGGCTTATCAAACTTCCTTCTATACAACTATAAGAACAACTCCATACTCCCTAGTCTATGGTGCTAAAGTGGTACTACCTATAGAGGTTGAATTTCTCTCCTTGCACATATCTTTGCAAGAGAAAATATCAGATGAAGAATACAGAGTAGCCAGACTCACCCAGCTAGATCTCTTAGATGAGAAGCGACAAGAAGCCTATGATCATCTCACAATATACCAAACTCGTCTCAAAAGGAATTTCAATAAGAAGGTGCTTCCATGACACTTTTAGCTAGATGACATGGTCCTCAAAGAAAATATGAAAGTCCAAGCTGATCGAGAAAAGAAAGGCAAGTTTGAACCTACCTGACTTGGTCCTAATGTTGTCACTACATTGTTTGGCTTTGAAGCCTATTACCTATCTAAACTAGAAGGGGAAATCTTGAATGATCCTACTAACATCATTCATCTCAATAAGTTCTATGCTTGAAGATCCTTGGTATACCCAGCTTTTGAAAAATACAAAAAATAGTAAAGAGAAATAAGCGTCCAATGGTGAAAACTTGGCAATTCAAGTGCCTTAGATAGGTACCTTGGTGAAAACCTAGTAATTCAGGTGCCTTGTGTACTAAGACTAATCCATTATCTATCACTATCCTATCCCTCATCCATCTGCCCACCATCCCATAAAACACCTGCTTGTTCCCTTGGTGTTCCAACCAAATATCCAAAATCTAATGAAGCTTGTAAATACCTCTTGTACAGCTTGTAAATCTTGTACTTCAGCTTGTAAATCTTGTATCCTAGCTTGTAAATCTTGTATCATCCCTTGTATCATAGCTTGTATATCCAAATCTTTTCCAAAGCTTGTACCATATTCCAACTTGTAAATAAGCTTGTATCCTAATTTGTATCCTATCACATGCACACAAAGAACCCCATTTTCACTTAAGCTTTTTGCAAACCATCTACCTATTTGCCTATCAACTATTACAAACATCCCACCCTTCACAAATATTTCCATCTCACAAAACCACAACATGGACAACCTTGTACATTTGTAACATATCTTGGTCTGTCAACTTGTACATCCTCTTTAGCTTAGTACCATTGTATCTATCCAACTTTTGTGTCAATTCCTCCTTGATCAGCATCTTGCACACATCACACAACCCTTGGTTAGCTATTCCAATGCATCTTTCAGCTCGGTCTCCTATCATCAAAGTGCTATCCTTCTTAGTTCATCTTGCCAGATGCATCACTCATCCAAATCCACTAGCTTAGGTGCTCTTTGATAGATCCTTGTAGGATATAGCTTTCCTCATGTCTGATCTTGGTCTGTTAGTACCTTGTCCTACCCATCTCATTGGCAAACAGTTCTCTTTTGGATTTTTCACTTTCTTTTGATTTGTAATCTTCCCTTTTGGATCTTGAAATATCTTTTCCAAGAAATCTTTTTGTTCCCTCCTCAAGGTTGCCACGATCTTCCATATCATGGTATACTACAAATGGGGCAATCTGAGCATAAGGTTTTGATTAGGTCTTTTGCTTTCATTTTCTTTTCTACTTGTGGGTTACCCAGTGTCAGTTCCATGATGCTTCCTCTAGGACTCATGTATGATGCTGGGGTAATCCTTGCGTGTTTGTTTTGAGTCAGTTTGTCAGTCCTCTGGATGGTTGGTGAAAAGGCTTTGATGTTCTTGGTAACCTTGGAGATTAACCAACAATCCTATAGCAAATTTAGTGCCCAACTACATGGTGGTACTTCTCTTTGAAGTATACCCCCACTCAAAAAGCTTCAATGGAATCCCTTCATCTCCATTATCCCCCATCCATATCCAGCATTTGTCTCTCCTACCCCATCTTATGCATTAGTATCTTTTTGAATCAATCATCACTCTTAGCTTTAGGGATCCACAATCCTAGTCTTAGGGATCTACCAATCCAATCAATCCACCAAGCCTCATCTTTTGAGATCCACAATCCTAGTCCTAGGGATCTCCAAAACCCATCTTCTGCCAATCTGACTCTTTGAAATCCTATTGCATCAGCTTTATAATCCCCTCATCCTTCTCCCTATTCTGGATTCTTTTTTTTAGTGCTCCGCTCCTTCATCCTCCACCTTCCCTAAAGTCTTAAGCTTGCTTCCTCTTGTGCATCTGATAGCCCTTTATCATTCTCCCATAGTGAGAGTTTGAGCTAATTCAGCCCCTTCTCTTTGCCAATCTGAGTCTCCTTGCTCATCCTAGATTCTTAAATTTTTCAAGAAACCATCGATCCTCATTTTCTCTCCTTGCCACCTTCTTGATGGGGCATCATGCAATCTAGTCTCTCCTCTTCTTATCTAAGACTGGGGCAACTTTGTTGCTAAAACATTTTCCTTGTGTCATTTATATCTGAACTTCTTTGAAATAATGTTGTCTCAACACTATGTCAAAGAGGGGCAAAATGTAGACACCTAAATTTGATTACACTGCTTTGGTAATCCTATTTAACTATCTCTAAAGGAATCATTAATTAAATTCCTATTTAATTAATCCTTTGCCATCCCCTAGCTGATTAATTTAATTAATCATCTATAGTCCTAATTGATAAATCAAATAACCTATTATTTATCAATTAAATCCTATTCTCCTATCTAATTCCAAATCCCCATTTATTAAATAAATCTATTTGATAAATAAAGCCCTCAATCTAATAACCCCTAACCTATCCCTAACCCTTCATTTTGCCTAATCCACCCCATCCACCCATACTAACCAAGCTTAGCCACTAACTCACCCACCCTCATGAATGCCATCCACTTGCATATCTCTAACAAGCCTAATCTAATCCTAAATAACCTCTAATCCCCCCTAACCTTGTCACATTCCTTAAGTAAGCTTAAAACTTTCCTAAGCCAAGCAAAGTCAACAATCTCCAAAATATCCCAACCACCCAACCATGAATGCTCTTACAAGGCCATAAAGACTCTTACAAGCCCATTCATTGCTGTTACAAGCCATTTATGAGGGTCTTTAAGGCCTTGAGCATCCTTTTTTGACTCATCCATCCCCTTTCCTCCATCCACTCACCTTGTGACATGTGTCACTCCCTAGTTGGTGCTAAACAAGCACAATCCATGTGCTCCCCTTTGAGTATATCCTAGCCCTCCTTAAGCTTTCATCTCTCCTTGCATCTTAGCCCTCCATCCCTCAAGCCCTTAGCCTATAAATTGGATCCCCTCCCAAGCCATTTAAAAACACAATCCTTGAGCTAAAGTTATAATGCCCTTTTGAGAAGCCTAAATTCATACTTTTTCATACACCCACACCCAAATACCAAGAATCCATTGAAGCTAGTTTGAGAACCTTGAGAAAACATCCTAAATCCATATCCAAATTAGACTCATCCTCAAATCAAGAGAACAAACTCATTGAGAGAGCCCCTTAATGGCTCACATTCTCATTTGAGTGGCTTCTCTTTGTCTATCTTATATGTTATGTTGATTTAGTTAATGTTAATGCTTTTTTTTTCATTAAATTAGTGTTTCTAGCATACTAAAGTCAATTTTTGGTCAATTATTTGGCTAAGCCATTTACAAACAAAAAATGTCTATTAGGGTTTACTTTCCCCTAAGGTTCTCCTACACCAACTACCTTGTAACTAGTCACAATAATTTTCACTTCTAAAGTGAGCCCTATTCAGAGCCAATCTTGTTAAAGCTTACAAAATATACTATTAAGTATGACCTTGTTAAAGGATTTAGATCACCCTATTAGGAGTGTCCCGGTATGAGGTCTTTAAATACTTTAATCATGAAATGTCACCTTGTTAGAGGATTCACAAAATGACTTTTAAGTCAAAAATGTTAAGAGATTTATTTACTACTACAATGGTTAGAAAGCAACAAAAAAATTGACCCAATTAATGAAGCAACTTAATTTGTAGATTCAGATCTCTATTCTAGCTTGACCATTGGATCCTTCCTAATCAGATGTTCTTTGTAGCTTATTTGCCACACTTTCCTGCTCTACTTTTGCCTTTGCTTATATAGTCATCTTATTCCATATTCCACTTCTTCTCTTATCTTCACAATTTGAACTTTCTTATATATCATAAGATTAGACAAGTCATCTTGAATACCCATCCAATTAATCAATAAAAATCCAAATAGTTAGCCTTAATTAATAAAATATTAGACAATTTTCATTTTTTTGCCACTCGGTCAATACTAGGATTGAACACTTGGTCAATATTACAAGTCCTTTGATGCCCAACCACTTGGTCAGTATTGTAATTACTTTGATGCCTGACTACTCAGTCAATATTGCAAGAAGAAATCCCTTCATTAACTAACAACTTAGTTAATACTAGAAAAGTCTTGTTTACATGACTTCTTAGTTAATACTGAGATAAAAAAGGTTAATACTAAAAACTCTACATCGCCTAATTAATAATGACATTTTTGTCAAAATTAATGAAAATATACATTGAATAACTTTTTCCAACAAACTCCCTCTTTTTCATTGATCGCAACACAACATGTCAACATAGATTGATAAAAGTATGAGCAATAAGATAATATCGTTAGTTTCATTTTAATTCTCATCCATAGAAACTCCCTCAAGATTCTACTTGGATTTGTCTCTATTACTTTCCTATCAACACTTTTCTATCATTTCTTCCCTCTTTGTTGTACATTTCATCATCTGAATATCTTCCTTCTAAGATAAAATAACTCTATTTCTTTCACTCTAACATTGAGCTCTCTTTCACTCTTTCTTGATTAACTCTTCCTTGTTAACATTACTTAATTCTCCCTCTTTGACATCAAATTCCAAAGGATACAAACTCTAAAATTATAATGTACCTTTTGTACTGATTCATATGTAATGGGTTCTTCATTTCACACTTGAAGTGTGACAACCTATATCTGTAATACCCTAAAATTAGCATATTGCCATGCTAAACCAACTATAGTATATTTAATCAATCCTAAGTCTTATTTTGTTAGGCAATCCTGATTCTAATAATTGCTACTTGACTTAAGTGTCACATACAAAAAATCTCTAATCTACATTAATTACATACTCTATTTAATTCCTAAGTTCAATAGAATTAGCAAAGGTGAACCTATTAATCAATTTAATTTAATTATGAGTCCTAGCACTTTTGATTAAATTAAAATTACCCCTTTTGTTAAAATACACATTAAGGAATTAAATATATTTGAATTTATAAGATATATCCTCATTTTAGTTATTGAGTTTAATTATTCAACTAATGAAGAATATCCATTTATGAGGTCATATTCTATTTTATTAAATTAATTATATTCTCCAAATATTCTCTTCAGTTCAGAAATGGAAACTCTAAGTGGACTAAATTGGGAAAGGAATTAAATCAGTGAACCCCTTATTCCATTCAAAAGCAAATCGATTAACTTCCTTTTCACAAGGAAATTTTGTATTCTAGCTAAATCTTCTTCATATCTTGACTGTTCATTCAATTTGATCTCAACCATTGATCAAGCTCTTGGATTCTATTTAAGAAGCCCTCAATTCCTCATTTTGGGGGTTGAAAAGTAAATTGCATCGAACTTATGTTGAATTTCTTACTCGATCATTCTTGCATTATTAGGTTATATTTTCATATTACTTTCATATAGATTAATAATGCTTACATCTAGATTAATCGATTCTTCATATTTCTAGATTAATATTGCATCTCATCTAGCATAAAAACTACATATCATATAGCTATTAAAATCCTTCATTCTAGATGTTTGGTAGCTAGATTCTCATTCTGAGAGTGAATAGAATAATCATTCTAGTTAGGAAGTAACCAATTAGCTTGTCGAGTTGTTTTGAAATGAGGCTTAATTCTTAGAAAAAGTTAGGATTATCTCTAGAACAAAGCTTAATCCTCAGTGAGAATTTAAAATTATCTCCAGAATGGAGCTTAATCCCCAACAATAATTTGGAATTATCTCCAAAATGAAGCTTAATCCCCCAAAATCTAGATAGAACACATGAATACTAGTCCATGAAAGAGATAACAAGACCTATC